>CM008334.1:6702530-6720008 GCA_002525835.2 Ipomoea batatas | reverse complement strand
TATATATATATATATATATATATATTAATGAATGTTTAATTCACGGAATAAGTTGGAAATGAAATAGGACTTATTCTGCTGTGATCTATTTTCCTTGAAAAAACTAGTTTGAGTGAACCCTAATACGGAGTATTAGACAATTCATGAATTCTCAGGAAATACTGAATTTATCTTTATATATTTTTGTTATGTATTATAAATTTATTCTGTAATAATAATAAATTATTATGATGGAAATGTTTCTCACCCTTATTACAAAAACTGCATAATTTTTTAGACCCAGATGGTTATTTTTGTGTTAGTTTTTTTTTTTCAATTCACTACAAAATGCTGAATCATAGAATGAGTTTGTGTGAGTGGTAAATATAGGGAGTGTAACAATGTTGTTATTATAAGTGTCAAGGGTAATTTTATACCAAACAAATTCAGTATTGTTGAATGTTTATTCTATTCATTCCACGAACCAAACAATATTGTTGAATGTTTATTCTATTCCTTGTCTATTTTATTCCCGTTGGAATATGATTCTTTTTCCCTTAAAATTTATTATATGAGCCAAACATACTGTTCAGGTTTTATATATGGTTGCAGTTTAGGAGAGTTTGCTTCATTCTACCTCTTTGATATGCTGATTCTGGAAAACTAGGGGTATATAATAGGTTTAAAAAATGAGTTTGATCACCATACATTAACATACATCATATATCAGATCAGCAAATAAAAAATCTTCAAGTATTGGACAAGCTAAGTAAGCAAGCCATGCCAGCAATAATACTTGCTTTTTTCATGTGTCATATGAAGATTGGCACAAGGAATGAAATGTCGGAGGCTGATGCTGGATAGATCATCATGAATAAATTATAAGTCGACAAATGTATGATGAGGTTCATGGATTGTATGTTCGATATATATAGAGCTGGTTTGGGGAGACTTACAAATGTAGGGTTGGTATTCACTATATATTTGTTTATGGCAAGCATATATAGGACATATAGTGAAGATAGTAGACATAACTGCATTATTTTCAGGCAAATCAAAGCCAAGGTTATAGTGGTAGACCCCAATTGCTACTTGTTGAAGTTCATATCTCAATCCCTAGATATTTATATAATTTATCGAGTGACAATCCACTCTCTACAACCAGACTCAAAAATAATTTCTCGTGTTCGCGAATGGGTGACTCTATTAAGACTCGACTTGTTGATCATTTAACAAAACTAATCAATAATAAACTGTTTAATACTATTTATTTGTATTAATTATTTTGTGTTAATTTTATTAGTATGACATTGAAATTGGTAGCCATTGGTTTGGTTTTCAATAATAAATGCGTTGTCTAGGATAGCATGGGGACACCGTGCTTCTTTTTGCAGAGCCTGAGACACATATATACATTGCATGCATGGCAACTACGTACGAGTATACTTCAATTATTTACAGCATATAATAATAATTAAATAAATACGAATGAAGAGGAATCTTACGTCGTTGTCCAATAATACTTAGTACGTAGATGATTAATTATTGAGGGTGATGGGTGAAACTTAAAGTCAAAGAGGATAAGTTGCATTGCTTGTACGTATTAATTGAAGTCTCTTCTGATCTCCAGGCCAGGCCACGTTGTGCTTCCTTGAAGCCGCTGGGAAGAAGACAAGATAACATTATATATATGCAATATGTTTAGGTAAATGGACAAAAACCTTTGATCCGATGAACACAGAGAGAGAGAAAGAAAGATGGGGTGTACGTTAAAAAGAGCTATGCAAACAGATCAAACTCAAGTACTGACGAGTAACTCGCTATACATGCACATGTTCTAAACAGAAATCAACAAATCTAGTCTGCACGAGTTTAGCTCACTAGTTTAGTATGCAGTATTTAAGAGAAAAAATCAATGCTCAAAACTTGACAATGACATTGTGGAGATTATACCCAAAGTGAGCAGAATCTTTGTGTGCACCAATATTTAGCCATGTCAACTAAGTTGCCGAGTTAGTTACTGTGATTTACATCATTTCACATGCTCATTCGGGCTGAAATGTGAGGACCGTACCCTTGATGTTGAAAATTCAACCTTTCTGAAGAAATCAACAAATCCATATACCTTAGCTTGATATTCTCACGCTACCTTTCCAACCATCATTTGGTCAAGGGCATAACTGTGACCCTCCTAAGTGAGAGGTTAATACTACATTGTCATTTAAGACGAATTCGGAAGACAAACAGCAAGGAAGGAAGCAATTTTTTTTTTTTAAAAAAATTAGACGGTGTCACACCGTTTTAAACCAGGCCGGGTCCATGGCATAACAACCGCTACCTTTCCCACCATCATTTTTTTAATTGTCATTTAACACGTCTGCCCATAATTACCTTTTTTTTTTTTTAAATTTTCTTATACTTTAATTACCTTAATCCACTGTACTAATAAATTAAAGTCTAAAAGCTTTTCAAAAAAAATAATAATAAATTAAAGTCTAACATTCTTTCAACGCAATTATGAGCTTCATTAAATCGTCATTCAATACCCACTTGGGCAAGTTTCAAGCTAGAGTTAATACAATGACAGAGATACCAATCAATTTGCATGAAAAAGAAATCCACCCAACTCCCTTATTCCATACCCCTTTTCCCCATTCCAAAAAAGTTCCCTCCCCACCCCACCTTTACCTTTACCATTACCATTCACATACATATACATATACATATACATACACATACATTAATACATACATACATACACGCACACTCTCCATTGATATACAAGACAACTCTGTCAATTCAGTCAGACAGTTAACTTTGTAACAACAAAGTTTAATTTGATTCATAGTGCGTCGGAGCTAGATAGATGTGGACTTTCTTTTAAATTAGTTTAGAGTATAGGCACACAAAATATTAATTATAATATCGAGTATGTAATTTTCTATTATGATAATAAAATATATATAATTCTTGAAAAAAAAAAAGTATAATTATCGAGTGTCGGGACCGAAAGGACACGAAAACTGTAACCCGGACAGTATACATAGGAATGCATGGCATGCGTAGAAATGTTGTTTTGTAATCATCGGATGGAACCCTCTGCTCTCTGCTTCTTTCCATTCTTTCCATTTTTCTTTCTTCCTTAGCTTTCTTTCATGGTATGGCTTCGCTATGCCAAACAATTTCCTCTTTTTCTTCAAACCCTTTAGTCTCCGCCATTGTTGCACTCTACACTCTCATCTTTCTCTACTTCCCCTCCCCTTTCCGCCGCCTCATCCTCTTCTCTCCCCTCCTCGTTTCCTCTTCGGTTCTCTTCTTCTCCGTTCTCCGCCTCCGGTCCTCTCTCAGAACCGCCCGGTTCGCCTCGGACCGGGTCCAGGCCGAGCCTGCGGTTCAACCGTCATCATTACAAGCTCCGCGTGATTCTCGCAATGATGTTGCGGGTCCAGGTCGGGTCGACCCGAACCCGATGTACGAGGATTCGTTTGTCGAGTGGAACGTGAGGGCGCCGCTGGAGGTGATACAGGAGGAGTACGAGGAGGTGGAGCGGGAAGACGACGACGTTTTGATGGGGAAGAGGGATGCGGATGTGGGGGCCATCGAGAGGTACGCTTCTCTGTCGTTATGTTACCCGGAAACGGATTCCGATAGCTGCTCGTCGGACGGGGAGTGGGGGTCGCCGGGAAACGACCGTTTCCGGTGGGAGGGGTTGGACGGAGAGGAGCTGATAGAGATTAAACTGAGCGGTAACGAGGTTTTAGAAGAGGATAATTTGATCGAGATCGACCTTTAATTTCTCCGGCGACTACAAACGGCGGGTTATTATGTCATGATGAGATTTAGATTAGGTACCATTATGTTAACAAAACAGATTAATTTTGCTGCACAAAAACAGGTGTACGTTCTTGTATGTTCTTCCCAAAGATTTGCTTTTAATTTGTATGTACTTATTAATCATCGCTAATAAAAATTCTATCTTTTTTGGGCTACCATTTCTTTTTCTTTTGATTTAGGTTGGTTCCTAACCTTTACCCTTTGGGTGGGATTGCAACTTTGTGGTTGAAAGAGGCATGCATGTGGGAATATACTGGTGGCTATGTAAAATATCATACAACTTTTATATTCGATAATTGTCTTGAATTGATAGCTTGCCGAATCAAATCATGTCATGTGATACTAACTGAATGCGATTCGTTTAGTAAGAAGCATTTAACTGATCGAAAACAAAGAATTTTCAAATACCCAGAATCCTCAAATATTGAAGAAACATTATGAGTAGGACAATTAGCATGGTAACACAAGGTTCATGTTCGTTTCTTATAGGAGTTGTCTATTAGTCTTTTATATTTTGAGTCTGTGAGCTATGATTAATCTAAGCTAGATTACCTCCTTAGCTTTGTCAGCTAGAATCACACGATGGGTTTCAAGGCACATTTAAGTAACAGTAGTTGGCTTTCCCATAAATCAAAAGTTTGGTGGGATTGGAGAGTTGTGACATGTGAAAGGAAAGGGAAGCAAATGTGAATGTTAGGAAGGCAAAGCTAAAAGTGGTTGAACTTCACAAAAAGTTGTGTGGAAGTTTATGAAAAAGTTCACTTTTTTAAAAATGAAATCATTAATGATACGAGTATTAAGTCCTATTCAAGCCTTGATCATTAAACAAAACATCCTTAACAGTTGGATTATGTAACATTTTGGTTATATAAATATAGAGTAGCTCCTACGCAGCCATGGCTAATCATTGGTTAGACATGTATTGCAGAAAGCAGTGACATATGCCAGTGTAGATTCTGCAAATATTAACATGTATTATAGTCTTGGAACAGGACAAGAACATATGTATATCAATATAATGATGTTTTTCATGGCCTGGTTTTAAGATCATCTCCTTTCTCCTCAAGTTTCTTCACATAATCCTCCCAATCAGCTGGCCCTTCCAGCAAATACTCTATTCCGATCATAATGTCTTCCCCTTCCTCCACCAACTTCTCCAATCTTGTATGGCTTTCACTTCGGGCTAAAACATCGTTGATTTCCTTGTTCTCCTGAATAGCATTTGGTGGTTCTTCTTCTACTGGGATTTTGCCCTTTGTACTTTCAAGAAAATCTTGTGCCATGAGCAGAAACAGCTTTCTTCCCTTCACATCTGGGGTGTCTGCTTGTTTAATGGAGGCTAATTTCTTTGCCAGAATTACTTGGTTTTCTTGGAGGTGTTTGATTTCCATTTTCATACCGTTTTGCTCGTCCAACATTTCTTTGATTTCCTCTTCGGCTTTCACTCCACTCGTTTCTTCGTCGTGTGGGGGCTGATGCTTCTGCTGCTGATCCTGCAATGGGATTGGCGCCCGTCGTGAACTTCTGGTAGTTCTTCTCTTGATTTTATTGAGCCAAGTCTTCTTCCCTCTCTGAAACCATTGGTGCTGGAACTCCCATCTGTCCCAATCCGCTTTCCTGAAGCCCTGCAGATGAATTCCCAGACAGAATTTGAGTCCAGAACAAGAAAACAGAATGTGCTGAATGCTGATGATAACGAGGCTTACATATGAGTTGAGTTGGCAGAAAAAGCTCGAGGGATTGCTGTGGCGAAAGAAGGTGGGCAGGATTTCTGCAGCAAACTTATGGACATCCCAAACGACAAGGCGAGATCCATCCGAGTTCCAGGAAACAATGGAGTCTGTCTCGGGGTTATTCACCATGTCATAAGTCTTCCTCACAAATGGCGCCTCCATCTTCTCCTTGTTGAAGCAAGAAGATGAAGAAACAGAAAGAGGAGGCGAAGATGGCGATGAGTCGCCAATACTAAGCTCAGAGTAACTGTGAAGAGTAACCTTTGTAGCACCACTGTCATTCCCACTAGGCTCACTGGGATTGTTATCAAGATCAAGTATTACAATCCCACCATTCTGTTTTGCTTCCATGGCAGCAAAACAGTAAGTACTTAAAGTTGTTTTCAAGAAATGTCATATGAACTTTTTAGTTAAAGATGAAGATGGGGTTTTTAGTTTTTACTCTTCTTTGATATCACCTTCTCCAACATGTTTTGTGTGTGCCTCAGACATTTATGTACAGATAGAATCAAGGTACATTTGTTTAAATTACTATGATTTGGATTAATTAAGCCACATAGTTAGGATAAATAAATGGAAGGTCAAGATTTAGAGGGATGGCAATAGTGTGATACAATACAAAGAAGAATGTCTCATAATGCATGTTATGAAGTACAAAGGTGTAAAGAGGAAGAAATAGGACACCATGGATTAATCTGCATTTCAAGAACCCAAAATTGAAAGGTCCTGATTTGATTAGATAATGATCAATCCAGTGTTTAGAACATTTCACTCCCATTCCATTGCTGTGCCACTTGGTTCATAACCTCTACAAATTTAACAGCCTTCCCAAGCTTCAAGCTAAGACAACATTCAAAATACTAATCTGTAAAAAGCCATGGCCAACATGGGTGGTGGTTCTGCTCTCTGGGAAGGAGGAATTGGTGGTGGTGGTGGTGATGGCGTTTGGCCGTCTTCGAAGACTAAGGTGAGAGGACTGCACGGCTCAAGCCCGCCGCCTTTCTTGATCAAAACATATGAAATGGTGGATGATCCTCTCACAAACCACATAATTTCTTGGAGCCATTCTGGGGACAGCTTCATTGTTTGGAATCATCTCATTCTTGCTTCAGATATTCTCCCAAGATTCTTCAGGCACAGCAATTTCTCCAGCTTCATTTACCAGCTCAACAACTATGTATGTTCATGTTCTTCCCATATCAAATTTGATTTTACTTGCATAAACACTGGCCCTGTTTGGTAAATGGCTATTAGCTTATAGCTGATAGCTGATTGAGTTAGAATGTATGATTAGTTGATAATATTAGCTGTTTGTAGAATGGTGTTTGGTAAATTAGCTGTATGTCTGTATTAATGCTACAATTTTCACAGGGATTTAGGAAGATTGGGTTGCAGAGATGGGAGTATGAGAATGTCTGGTTTCAAGCTGGGAAGAAGCATCTGCTGATGAACATCAAGAGCAGGCATCATAAATTAAGAAAGATGGCTCAAAGAGGCTCCCTGGAATGCCAATATGAGATGAAGGAAGAACTGGAGATCTTGAGAGATGACCAAAATGTGATCACTGCTGAAATGCAAAAGCTTAAACAGATGCAAGAGGACATGCAGAGCCAAATATGTGCCTTCAAGAACCATGTGAGAATGGTGGAGACTAAGTCCAGAGAAGAGCTTACAGTGCTGGCAAAAGCCATGAACAAAGTGATGATGAAGGAGGTGCTTAAGTATGTCAGGGAGGGAAAGGAGCAAAAACTGGATTTGCAGGGAAGTGGCGAAATGTCGAAAAGTGGGGAGGGAAATGACGAGATCATCGAAGTGGATACGTCTGAGAGTTCAAAGAGCTCTGCTGCTGAAACCGGGAAGAAGAAAGCGGAGGAGGAACAGCAGAAGAAAGAAGTGAAATTGGATGATCTAATGATCTCCAAGATGATAATGGATGAAGCAGAAGATGTGATTGCCAAGACTACTAGTTTGGAGGAAGAGGAAGTAGTGGTGGTTAATCTTGAACTCTAGCCTGTGCTATATATCATTTCTGCTTTTGATTCTTTCACCCTAAAAAAGAAGATTTTTCTTTGGTTATTTGTATGCATTCCAATGCCAATGCATACATATCTTATATGTACCCAAAAATATGCATTCATATGTTATGGTTAGACCTAAAGTATGTAACTAACTAACATATACTTCAATTATGGATCTTTGAAGCTAATATGGGCCAAGAAGTTTGAACTATGATTCTTTAATGAAACAAAGTTGTCTCTGGGCTATAGCTATGGGCTCATAAGTAGGGCTTAGCTTATATAAACTTTCTCTCCATTGTTGGTGGGTTTTGGAAGAAAATGCACACAAGAGGTCCAAAAACTGGGACAACAATAGTTATATCATGGACGCAAATCCACCGCAAGGTAGACTCTGTCCATTTACATACTGAATGTTCACAATTTGAATTGTGAACACTCAGTATGTAAATCATATATTTTGGATCTGGATTCACCTTGTAAGGTGAATTTTGGTCCACGAAAGCGGTGCTAAAATTGAAAATTTTTATATGTCTCATCCACATTGTTGCTGATTGTATCTGATACCGTCGGCACCTATGGATAGGATAGAAATAGAAGGTTTGGAGGAGTAAAAGAGTGAAAGGGTGAGTGGTGTTGGTTGAAGGGAGATGAGAGATGGGATGTGATTTGATTGGATACAGATACCATGGATACAGCAGGTTATGACGGAAACGTGAAGAGAGATGAACGTAAAGGAAGAAAAGCTAACTGAATCTGTTTATTGATAGTGTTTCTTGATACAGAAAGAGGAGCGGGAAAGAAGATTATATACAGAAGGGGATGAGCGGTTACAACTGAAAGGGATAAAAGGGGAAGGACTAATCTACCCTTTTAGTATCTTCCAACACCCCCCCGTAAGTTGGCGCGTGCAAATTTTGAATGCCCAACTTAGACGAGAAAACTTTGAAAAGAGAAACCGGCAGAGGCTTTGTAAGACCATCCGCAATCTGGTTAGAAGATGATACTGACATGAGCTTAATCAATCCTTGTGCCACCTTTTCCCGAACGAGATGACAATCGATCTCGATGTGTTTCGTTCGTTCGTGGAAAACTTGATTCTCAGCCATGGCTACTGCCGACTTATTGTCGCAGAAAACAGTGGCTGGCTTGGGCAGAGACAACTGCAAATCGGCTAACAAATACATGATCCATTGAACTTCACAGACTGTAGAGGCAAGGGCTCGGTATTCTGCTTCCGATGAAGATCTGGATACGGTGGCCTGTTTTTTGGACTTCCAAGAGATGAGAGCAGATCCAAAGAAAATACAATAACCCGTAATGGATCGTCGGGATTCTACGCATGCCGCCCAATCAGAGTCCGAGAAGACACTTAGCTGCAAGTTGTTGCTTTTTGGATAAAACAGCCCTTGTCCAGGCGTGCCTTTGATGTATCGAAGCACCCTATGAGCAGCAGTGAGGTGTTTGTCAGTGGGAGCATCGACGAATTGGCTTAATTGTTGGATAGCATAGGATATGTCCGGTCTTGTTGCTGTGAGGTACAACAGTCGGCCTATGAGCCTCCTATAAGTGGTGATGTCTGCAAGAGGGCTGCCATCACCATGAACAAGATGATAACCTGGAACCATTGGGGTATTGACGGGTTTACACTCAAGGAAGCCGGCTTCAGACAGAATATCCAGAGCATACTTCCTCTGGCATATATTCAATCCTGAATCATTCATCTGTGCTTCGATTCCAAGGAAGTATCCAAGAGTTCCCAGGTCTTTAATCTTGAACGTATTGTCCAAGAAAACTTTGAGATCTTTGATCAAACACAAGTCGGGGCTTATGACCAATATGTCGTCAACATAAACAAGAACACCAATGAAATTATTATCCCGACCTTTAGTAAATAATGACGGATCAGCTTTCGACTGGACAAAACCCATGCTGGACAGCGCACTGCTTAACTTTGCATTCCATTGGCGGCTCGCCTGCTTTAAACCATAAAGAGAACGACGCAGCCGGCAGACTTGGTTTGGCTTCTCAGTTTGGAATCCAGGAGGCAACAACATATAAACTTCCTCCGTTAAATCGCCATGTAAGAAGGCGTTGTTGATATCCAGCTGATGGATGTGCCAACCCCTTGCCGCTGCGGTTGCTAAGAATGTCCGAATGGTGGTAATTCTGGCTACCGGGGAAAAGGTCTCGACATAATCAATTCCCAATTGTTGGGTGTAGCCTTTTGCCACGAGCCGCGCCTTATATCTTTCAACAGAGCCATCGGCTTTTAATTTGACTTTGTACACCCATTTACAACCGATTGGTGTTTTACCAGCAGGAAGAGTTGTGATATCCCAGGTTTTTGTCTCCTGCAGAGCTTGAATTTCCTTATCCATGGCTTCCTTCCAATGCTTATCTTTCACTGCCTAAGAGTAAGTCTTTGGTTCGTTAACTGATGTTACAGCCATAGAAAAGACTTTGTGTGCTGGAGACAAAGAGTCAAAAGAAATGACATTAGATAGGTGATGTGGGGATGATCCTCTGGTGATCACTGCATCACAAAGATAATCCTGAAATCTGCTAGGAGCACGTCTCGGTCTCTCGGACCTTCTTGGTTGTGGTATATGAGTATTGTCACCTTCTGCTGTTTGTGAGGAATCATCATTGTGGTGTTCGGACACTTCACCATTATTCTGTCGAGAAGATGAGCCATCAATGTTTGCGAAGTCCAGAGCTTCTCTGGATGCAGAATTATCATGAATGTTTCCCTCATTCTCATCACTAACTTCATAGTGTAGACGGTTGTCAATGGGGATAATAGGAAGTGAAGGACCATCTGATGCAGTTTCAAGAGTGCCTGTGGAGGATTCTGCAAAAGGGAAGTAAGATTCATAGAACTTTACATCCCTAGATATAGAGATGGTTTTCTCATTGATATCATAAACTAGATACCCTTTTGTATGAGCAGGAATACCAACAAAAATGCATTTCTTGCTGCGTTTTTCCATTTTGTGCTTGTGACTTGACAAATTAGCAGCATAGCATAAACATCCGAAAACCCTGAGGTTAGTTAAGTCTGGTTGCCGCCCAAATAACCTGTAGTATGGAGTTGAAAGTTCAATAACCGGTGATGGTAATCTGTTTATAAGATATACAGCATGCAATACACATTGGCTCCACAACTCAAGGGGTAAGGATGCTTGAAACCGAATGGACCTTGCCACATTGAGTATGTGTTGGTGTTTCCTCTCCACAACTGCGTTTTGTTGCGGTGTGTAGGCACAAGAACGCTGGTGAACAACCCCTTTCTCAGCAAAGAAATCGGACATGTTGAATTCTGCCCCATTATCTGTTCGAATGGTTTTGATCAGTACTCCAAACTGAGTAAAAACCATCGCATGAAACCCTTTCAGAACCTGTCTAGCATCACTTTTATTTTTCAGTAAGTGCACCCAAGTGAATCGGGAATGGTCATCAACTAATGTCAAGAAATACCGTTCCCCTTGTAAAGAATAGACAGAGAAGGGACCCCAAATATCTGCATGAACCAGATCAAAAACAGCTTTGGAAGTAGTAATGCTTAAAGGAAAAGGAGTTCTCTTATGTTTGGCAAAATTGCAGGCATCACAAGCAAAGCTTTTATTATCAGAAATTTTGAAATTGTTTAACAGATGCAACTTGTTAACAGGAAAATGGCCAAGTCTTTGGTGCCAAATTTCACTGCTATTACATTGAGCTAATATGCTATTATGGCCTACACTTTGTTCTCTTGGTGACTCCTTCATCAGATATAGGCCATTGATTTCCTTAGCTGAACCAACTGTCATCCCAAGACTGTCCTGAATCAAGCACTGTCCAGATTCAAATGTCAGTTTATAATGATTATCTTGCAGAAGTTTGCTCACAGAAATCAAATTAAACTTGAAAGATGGAATGTGAAGAACATCTTTCAACCAAATCTGCTCGTTCAACTTAACTCTGCCCATGTGTTTGACAGAAATGGAGTTTCCAGTAGGTAGGCTGACTTCAGCATTATGAACAACATGAAAGTCACTAAGGAAATTAATTGAGCAAGTAATGTGATCTGTGGCCCCAGAATCAAGAATCCAAGTAGAAGAAGATATAAAAACAGAATTTATATAAGACTTGCCTTCATCTGTATGATCTTCCTCAGTGAATTTTGGAATTAGAGACACAGCTGCTGTGGTTTTTGATCTATCAACAGAAGATTGTCCAATCTGATTCTGTAGTTGGGATAATATTCGCTCCATTCGATCCAATCGTTCCATTCGATCCAGAACCGAACCAGAACCCTCTGAGCTAGATAGAGAGGTGTTGACAGCATCTGTTTGTTTTCCTTTCGACTTATAACCGGATATCCATCCCGGTGGATATCCATGTTTCTTGAAACATTTATCCACTGTGTGTCCATTCATTCCACAGAACGTGCATTTTGCATTCCTGTTAGTGTTTGCAGTCCTCCTCCCATTGTAGGAGTTGACAGCTGCTATAACATCACCACCAACTTCTTGAGTCTGGTGAACTGCATTAGCCTGGTTAATCTCAAGGCTATTCAAATTTAGATTAGCGAATGCATTCTGTCTTTCAACCTTTTCTGCCATAACAAAAATTTTGTAAACCTCAGGCAAGGGATCGAGAACCAAAACATTTGATTTCAGATTGCTATATTCATCGTTAAGACCCTGCAAGAATCGTATAACACGATCTGTTTCTCGTTCTTCTAAGATCTGAGGAATGACTGCGCAATCGTACTTCGGATCGCATCTACAAACAGGAATTGGCCTCAGGGAATTCATTTCTTCCCAAAGAGTTCTACACTTTGTGTAGTAATCATTCACTGACATATTACCTTGTTTCAAGTTGTTTATATCATTTTGCAAAATGGAGATTTTCTGTGCGTCGCATTGGGAGAATCTACGCTTCAAATCATCCCACACATCTCTAGCTACGTGAATATGCATAATGCTTTGCGCGATAGAAGGAATGACGGACCTATAGATCCAGGAACATACCATTAGGTTGCATCGCCTCCAAGCGGCGAATTGGACGGCATGCTCTGCGTTTGGTCCGTTGATGGAGCCATCAACAATGCACCATTTGTTCTTCACTTCGAGTGCGATTTTCATCGCATTGCACCAGGAACCATAATTTGAACTGCCTTGCAGTGGAGGATTGACGAGTATGATGTTTGGACCATCACTCGCACTGAAGAAGAACGGATTGTCCAGTTCCTCCATGTTATAGCCTCTCTGTTGCTGTGAGTTCGTGCTCCTCTGCGGAACGTTTGTGGACGAACTTCTCGCTGGAGAGCGATTGACAGGAGTAGTCGCAACTCTCTCTGGATTCTGCTCGCCGGAGAGAGCGGCGGCATAAGAGCCACGCCGTGGAGGCTCTGATACCATGACGGAAACGTGAAGAGAGATGAACGTAAAGGAAGAAAAGCTAACTGAATCTGTTTATTGATAGTGTTTCTTGATACAGAAAGAGGAGCGGGAAAGAAGATTATATACAGAAGGGGATGAGCGGTTACAACTGAAAGGGATAAAAGGGGAAGGACTAATCTACCCTTTTAGTATCTTCCAACAGGTTAAGGTTGCAAAGTGACAGATCACTCACTCTCCAGAATTGTCATTCTTGGGGAGAGATTAGTTAAGGATGGGGACAATGAAAAAAGAAAAGAAGTTAGGTGGTGAGTAGTAACATGGGATTCTTGAAGTTGGGGAGACAATAGCTTTTAAGTGTCCATTCTGTGAGAGAAGGGTACACCAGAAAATCATAAACGCCATGTTTGAGTGAGAGGGAGAGAGAGATCTATCAGATCAGAGGAGGACAACGCTATCCTTTCTTGGTGATGTCAATTCCCATTTTTCTGGTATACTGTTTTGTCCCCAACCAGACTTTGATCTTATCACAATGGGATTTGGGATTTGGGATTTGGCAATCCCAATTCCCCTTTGCTTTTCACCCTTAATTTGATCTCCTCCTCAATTAACAACCCCCATCCATCCTTTCAATCATATGCACAATTTTCTTTGTTGAATTCAACGTTACTTGATTAGGTTTGGTTCTAAAACACCGATTCTTGGACAAGACATTTAGTTTATCTCCAAACCTTTTTTTAGTATTGTAATTTCCCCATTTTCGATTACCATTTCAAGTTCATAATAAGACTAATGCTACACACTCATATTATATTTCTTCTATGTACTTTTTTTTTTTTTAAACAATTTCTTCTATATACTTGATTACAAGTAAGTGGGATCAGACTATTCATAAACACCCTTCAATATAAGTAACATCATAAAATAACTCTATATGAAAAACTTTTAACCAAATAGGATAAAATTAGCTAGGCATTCAAAGACATTGTGATGAGCCATGGAATAATAAAAGTAAAGAAAATATAAGGTGAATCTCGACTGGTATCTTGAATGAAAGCTAAGGTGGTAGAGAAATTGAAATTGACCCCTCACCCCTCAGCTCCTGCCGGCCTGTACTGTACTCCTCTCATAATAATTTTGCTTGCATGCATCTATTTCCATCACTAGTCAATGTTAGGTATCTTTCAACACTTGATTTATTAATAGGGACCATCTAGATCCTTCTTCACAATTACCATCATCTATCTATCTAACATTTGACCTCTACAACTTCAATTTCATTCAAATACGCATGCATGCATTCATATACCTCTTTTCATTGTTCCCGGTCACAACGCAACATGTTAACTAACCAAAAATAAGTTCATAAATTTTACTTAATTAGTAGTTGCAAGGTGCAAGATCCAAGCATTTAAGTTAGTTGAAACAGATAATGCGATTTATTTTCTCTAGTAATTTTCAGAGCAAAAGCAGTACGTCTCACATGAGAAGTTGTGTAATATTTTTTAATTAAAATATAATTTTTTTTCTATAAACTCATTAATGTTTTGTAGCAATATAATTAATTTGTTTCATATGAAAACAATAATTGAATTGAGCCAAATGATATTAGAATAAAGATTAGAAATTTGGTGATGTATAACTTTTTAGATTGAGTTCAAGAAAAGGTGAGATACGTCTAGGAATGGCAATGCGAATGTGGCATATTTATCACCCGCCTTGCTATAGTTCTTCCCTATTTAGTTGATCAAGAAAGTCAATGGTAGTTTCAATTGAGATTCAAATCTCTAACCTTGGAATTATTAAAGTTAATTGTCAAATTAACTCAACTATAATTGTCTCGAAACATATACAATTCTTAATATTAACGTGTGAGTATATCATATACAACAAAAATCAATCAAATTTTAAATTTTTAACTATGAAAAAAGTATGTAGTCTGTACTATAGATGAGACTATTAAAAGAGATGTCTCTCTATCTCGTCATAGTCTTTATTCCTTGAATTTTATCTTTATCTATCTAGATCTATTAGGATGAGAAATCAAATTATTTCCAGTCAGATTTGAGTGAAATTGTCATGGTTACATGCATCATGTTAGCTCACGAGGACCCATAAGCAAAAACCCTTTTGGATCAAAGGGAATACTTTAAGTTGAGGATAATACACACATTTAAAGCTGGCCCCACTTGTGGTGCCCAAGGCCATTGACCTCACATGAATGCACAGTCACCTTACCACCATTGCATTCATTAGAAAAGACTGGCCCCTAAATATTTTATATGTATATACTATATACTATTTCAATTTAATATTAATATATTTAATTAAGGCCATTATAAAGCCTCAAACTACAACCCTCACATGCATGTTTTGTAATGCCCATTCCCACATAATTGTGCAGTTAAAGAAAACATCATATGCTGTAATGAGTTTTTTGTTTTGTTTATTCCACAATTCCTCGGATTTGATTGGTTAAGGAATTTGCACATCCTTCGATTCCACCCTAGGGCCTAGGGAGTGGCAAAACAGGGATGAGGATAGAGATTGATTCTCACTTAAAGCGGTATCGGTAATTCAATACTCTCGGCCTCCGTCTTATTTTATGTGTCAGTTTTGATTAACGAGACTTAACTAAAATTATTTAAAATTTAATTTAATTTTTCATCATATAAAGTTTAGAATTAGTATGTAAAATTTATATATTTAAAAACTACATTACAAGTATTATTAAATACAAAAAATTATAAGAAAATGATAATAAAAGCAAAGAAGAAAGATGTGTTTTGACTAATGAATAGTACTATAGTAGGTATGACGGATAAAATGGGATAGATGAAGTATATTGCTACTTTCTTAATGTCAAATTTTACAATATCACGGTAAAAATGTTTATTAGTATTTATAGAATAAAGTGATAGTGTTCCAAGGCATAACTCAATTGATTCATAAGTTTTTACTTACTAACAATTACAGACAAGAAGGTTGAATCGCCACTAGTGTGCAAACATTTCATGGTCTGTCTGTTAGTTGGGCATATCTCACGATTTACCTTATTGCTAGTCTCCGCAGCAAAGACCCTTAAATTTGGGGTTAAAAAATAAAAGAAGAATAAAGTAAGAAGCTTTAGGGTGTATGAAAAACTTTACTAAAAAATTGCTTTTGGAGGTTTGGATTTTGGATTTGGGAGTTGGATTCATACCACGATTCCACGAACATTGGAGGTTTGGATTTGGATTGGTGTTGAATCTAGTAGTTATATTGACTCGATTTACCTTTTCATAAGCCTGAGGGCGTGTTAATGAGGTCTAGAATATAGTCAAACGAATGCGAAAAACATCGGTTACCTAAAAAGCATAAATTGATAGTATTTT
This sequence comes from Ipomoea batatas, assembly GCA_002525835.2. Classification (NCBI taxonomy): domain Eukaryota; kingdom Viridiplantae; phylum Streptophyta; class Magnoliopsida; order Solanales; family Convolvulaceae; genus Ipomoea; species Ipomoea batatas. Next base: position 6,703,686 of record CM008334.1, on the reverse strand, counting down.
TGTAAATATTTTACTATTTTTGAGTCATTTAAATTTATTTTTAATTATTTAAAAATAACATAACTATTTATTGTATATCTATAGTCAACTTGTAATCACTGATCGAGAAAAAGGGAAAAAGGAATGCGGCAAGTAATTCAAATGTATTATTTCTTTTAAGTATATAAAAACATAAATTGTAATAATTGTGGGTGTTTTTTATTATTAATTTTCCTGGGAATATGTTGCGTGCTAATGTATAATCTATACAATCTTCCAACCAAAAGGCCAAGAATAACGGACGAAAGAAAGTATGCTAATCAAAATTTTGAACTCATTATTAAAACTAAAAAAAAATTGAAAATATTCTATATATAATTTTTTTTTTAACGTTTATGATGAATCACAAGTTGCCATCTTATTGATGGGTAAAGTCAATTATAGGAGAAGTAATCATTGAATAAAAGATAAGGATAATATATTTGATGTGTTTATATAAAAATCTATAATACGTATAGTACTTGCACTAAATTTTATATTATTTGATTTTTTTTTTTAATTTTGTCAAGTTACGATGAGATCGATCAACTTATAAATAATTTGATTAATACTAAAAGTTATGGTGCCTGATTTAAGTTTTTGATATATACATTTTCCCATGCATTTAACATTTTTTTTTATAGAGAGATCCACATTTAGAGATAAAAAATTACTTAGATTTTGTTCGGGAGGGCAGTTAGAGTAGTGATAGTAATATTGGAACCATGATGATGAGAGTAGACTTATAGCCATTAGAGCTATGAAAATGTTTTGTTTAAAAATACAGCGGTAGTGTTGAGATTAAAATAATAAATAATCAATGAAAAACATTACAAATATATACTCCATATAAAATAAAGTATATATTAGGTATTAAGAACATAATGGTTCCAAACATTACAAACATAGTAATTAAACCATTTTTGCTCCCATGAAAATTTGAATAGGAGTGGTTGGGGCAATCTACCACTCTGATTGCATTTTTGTCAAACAACAATTTTGAGACCGATTAACCGCACTCACAAGTCACAACCCTCAGACCGATTACCAATTAATGACTATTTCTTAAAAATTATTATGACATATATTGTTCTTTTTCTTCTTTTTAAAATGTTCTTATTTCATTTTTTTAAATTTT
>CM008334.1:6626143-6636318 GCA_002525835.2 Ipomoea batatas | reverse complement strand
GTTTCGAAAAGAAATGAACAGATAAAGAACATATTAAAAAAAAAAACAAAAAAAACAAGTAGATCTGAAGATTGTTGCCTTGCTTGCCGTCCTTCTACTCTGCGTCTCTGCTTCCCTTTTGCGCAAAATAGAACCAGAGAAGAGAGAAAATAGGGATAGAGATGAGAATGAGATAGTGGGATGGCAGACAAGTGCATTATTTCAGAGGGTAATGTTGTCTTCACACCACCACTTTTTCTCCAACAAAGCACCGAATTCTAATTCTGAGGGAGGGGTTCGGAATTGTAAATCAGCAAAAGGAGGGAATTGCAATTCGGCCGAATTGCAATTCCCTCCAACCAAACGTCGTAGTTTCTCAATTTGTTGAATTTAAATTCAGCTCCACCCAAATTACATTGAACCAAACAGCCCGTTAGTTTATCTTCAAACCTTTTTTTTAGTATTGTAATTTCCCCATTTCCGATTACCATTTCAAGCTCATAATAAGACTAATACTATATACTCATCCTAAATTTCATCTTTGTACTTGATTACAAATAAATGAAATCAGACTATTCATAAACACCATTCAATATAAGTAACATCATAAAATAAAATTACTCGTAATAATTTAGAGCAATTATCGAACTCTATTCGAAATGTTTTTAACCAAATAGGATAAAATTAGGCATTCAAAGACATTGTGATGAGCCATGGAATAATAAAAGTAAGGAAAATTGGAGGTGAATCTCGACTGGTATCTTGAATGAAAGCTAAGGTGGTAGAGAAATTGAAATTGACCCCTCACTCATCAGCTCCTGCCGGCCTGTACTGTACTCCTCTCATAATAATTTTGCTTGCATGCATCTATTTCCATCACTAGTCAATGTTAGGTATCTTTCAACACTTGATTTATTAATAGGGACCATCTAGATCCTTCTTCACAATTACCATCATCTATCTATCTAACATTTGACCTCTACACCTTCAATTTCATTCAAATACGCATGCATGCGTTCATATACCTCTTTTCCTTGTTCCTGGTCATAGAGCGACGAGTTAACTAACCAAAAATAAATTCATAAGTTTTATTTTATTAATAATTGTAAGATGTGGGATCCAGACATATAAGCTAGTTGAAATAGATAATGCGATTTATTTCCTGCAGTAATTTTCAGAGCAAAAACAGTATGTTTCACATGAGAAGTGTAATATTTTTTAATTAAAATATAATTTTTTTCCCTATAAACGCATTAATGTTTTGTAGCAATATAATTAATTTGTTTCATATGAAAACAATAATTGAATTGAGCCAATGATATTAGAATAAAGATTAGAAATTTGGTGATGAATAACTTTTTAGATTGAGTTCAAGAAAAGGTGAGATACGTCTAGGAATGGCAATGCGAATGTGGCATATTTATCACCGCCTTGCTATAGTTCTTCCCTATTTAGTTGATCAAGAAAGTCAATGGTATAGTAGTTTCAATTGAGATACAAATCTCTAACCTTGGGGTTATTAAAGTTAATTGTCAAATCAACTCGACTATAATTGTCTCGAAACATATACAATTCTTAATATTAACGTGTGAGTATGTCATATACAACAAAAATCAATCAAAATTTAAATTTTTAACTATGAAAAAAGTATGTAGTCTGTATTATAGATGAGACTATTAAAAGAGGGGTCTCTCTATCCTGTCATCGTCTTTATTCCTTGAATTTTATCTCTATCTATCCAGATCTATTAGGATGAGAAATCAAATTATTTCCAGTCAGATTTGAGTGAAATTGTCATGGTTACATGCATCATGTTAGCTCCACGAGGACCCATAAGCAAAAACCCTTTTGGATCAAAGGGAATACTTTAAGTTGAGGATAATACACACATTTAAAGCTGGCCCCACTTGTGGTGCCCAAGGCCATTGACCTCACATGAATGCACAGTCACCTTACCACCATTGCATTCATTAGAAAAGACTGGCCCCTAAATATTTTATATGTATATACTATATACTATTCAATTTAATATTAATATATTTAATTAAGGCCATTATAAAGCCTCAAACTACAACCCTCACATGCATGTTTTGTATTGCCCATTCCCACATAATTGTGCAGTTAAAGAAAACATCATATGCTGTAATGAGTTTTTTGTTTTGTTTATTCCACAATTCCTCGGAATTGATTGGTTAAGGAATTTGCACATCCTTCCACCCTAGGGCCTAGGGAGTGGCAAAACAGGGATGAAGATAGAGATTGATTCTCACTTAAAGCGGTATCAGTAATTCAATACTTCTTCCGTCTTATTTTATGTGTCAGTTTCAATTAACGAGACTTAACTAAAGTTATTTAAAATTTAATTTTTCATCATATAAAGTTTAAAATTAGTATGTAAAATTATATATTTAAAAATTACATTAAAAGTATTATTAAACACAAAATATTATTAAAAAATGATAATAGAAGCAAAGAATTGAAGAAAGATGTGTTTTGACCAATGAATAGTAAGTATGACCGATAAAATAGGACGGGAGTATATTGCTACTTTTTTAATGAAAATTTTTACAATATCACGGTAAAAATGTTTATTAGTATTTATAGAATAAAGTGATGGTGTTCCAAGGCATAACTCAATTGATTCATAAGTTTTTACTTACTAACAATTACAAACAAGAAGGTTGAATCGCCACTAGTGTGCAAACATTTCAAGGTCTGTCTGTTAGTTGGGCATATCCCACGATTTACCTTATCCGCTAGTATCCGCAACAGAGACAACCCTTAAAATTGGGGTTAAAAAATAAAAGAAGAATAAAGTAAGAAGCTTTAGGGTGCATGAAAAACTTTACTAAAAAATTATTTTTAGTGACATTGTGGGAGTTCGATTCATACCACGAACATTGGAGGTTTGGATTTGGATTGGTGTTGAATCTAGTAGTTATATTGACTCGATTTACCTTTTTATAGGCGTGAGGGCGTGTTAATGAGGTCTAGGATAAAACTCAAACAAATGTGGAAAACATCGGTTACCTAAAAAGCATAAATTGATAGTATTTTTGTAAATATTTTACTATTTCTGAGTCATTTAAATTTATTTTTAATTATTTAAAAATAACATAACTATTTATTGTATATCTATAGTCAACTTGTAATCACTGATCGAGAAAAAGGGGAAAAGGAATGCGGCAAGTAATTCAAATGTATTCTTTCTTTTAAGTATATAAAAACATAAATTGTAATAATTGTGGGTGTTTTTTATTATTAATTTTCCTGGGAATATGTTGCGTGCTAATGTATAATCTATACAATCTTCCAACCAAAAGGCCAAGAATAACGGACGAAAGAAAGTATGCTAATCAAAATTTTGAACTCATTATTAAAACTAAAAAAAATTGAAAATATTCTATATATAATTTTTTTTTTTAACGTTTATGATGAATCACAAGTTGCCATCTTATTGATGGGTAAAGTCAATTATAGGAGAAGTAATCATTGAATAAAAGATAAGGATAATATATTTGATGTGTTTTTATAAAAATCTATAATACGTACTTGCACTAAATTTTATATTATTTGATTTTTTTTTAATTTTGTCAAGTTACGATGAGATCGATCAACTTATAAATAATTTGATTAATACTAAAAGTTATGGTGCCTGATTTAAGTTTTTGATATATACATTTTGCCATGCATTTAATATTTTTTTTTTATAGAGAGATCCACATTTAGAGATAAAAATTTACTTAGATTTTGTTCGGGAGGGCACTTAGAGTAGTTATAGTAATATTGGAACCATGATGGTGAGAGTAGACTTATAGCCATTATAGCTATGAAAATGTTTTGTTTAAAAATACAGCAGTAGTGTTGAGATTAAAATAATAAAATAATCAATGAAAAACATTACAAATATATACTCCATATAAAATAAAGTATATATTAGGTATTAAGAACATAATGGTTCCAAACATTACAAACATAGTAATTAAACCATTTTTGCTCCCATGAAAATTTGAATAGGAGTGGTTGGGGCAATCTACCACTATGATTGCATTTTTGTCAAACAACCATTTTGAGACCGATTAACCGCACTCACAAGTCACAACCCTCAGACCGATTACCAATTAATGACTATTTATTAAAAATTATTATGACATATATTGTTCTTTTTCTTCTTTTTAAAATGTTCTTATTTCATTTTTTTAAAATCTTTTTATTTAATTTTACAATGTCTTGAGCATCAAAATTTACAGAGGTGTCATCTTTTCCTCCCATAATGTAATTAATTCATAAAATGTTTTTCCACTAAAAAAAATTGGGAAGAACGTGATGGTTTAAGAACCAGCTGTCTCCTAATTAATCGTGGTTAATTATAATTAATTAATACTAATTATTTTAAGCAAGCAATTAGCTGTGCGATGGCGGATTATGTGGTTCAGTATTAAATTAGTAGTAATCCGTAGAGGATTAAGAGTACTTTATTAGCACCATTGTACTATTATTATTTTGGTCTGCTTGCGACTTTGAACCATCAGCTCGTGCGGTCCGATATAGGAATCACGTGATTTCATATTTTCATTATTTATTTTGTTTAATTACTAAATACTTGCATGGTGACGAAAATTACTTCACATAATTTAAGTTAAAAAGTATCATAATTTTAACCTCAACTAAATAGGTCGGACAGTGAACTTGTTAGTTAGAGATTTAGACTGATTTATCTTGTGTTGTAGACTTTCATGTAAAACAAAAAATTAGAGAGTTCTAATCATACCATATTGAAGTCCATGAATTTGTTTTTATTGATTTAATTTATAACTTTCATTTCATTTTGCATTATTTATAAGATGTTGTATGTTTATTTCAATTTGTATCAGTTAATATATATCAACACATCATACTTTAATAGATTTTAAATAGGATGAATTATGTTTCACATAATTATTAATATATAGTTAGGAATATCTTCTTTATGTGAGCCATTTGATTTCAATTCTAAAAATAAATACTGTAATTTTTATTTGCATTATTGTGTATAGATAAATATTTAATAACATGTTAATGAGTTAATAACAAAATGATATAAAGTTCAATTCCAACTACATCTATCATAATCAAAGAACCCAATTTTTCATGTGGATCATAATATAAAAACATGAAGATGCAAATGACAATCGTCGTGATACATATATAACGACTTTTTATGTGACTGTGTGTCAAATAGAACAAAACTAGTTCTCGTTAATGAGTCTCTTAATAATTAAAAGAAGAGGATGATTATGATCATTGTTAGTATTATTTTGTTTATGTTTATTATCTACAATCACATATGTGTTGCTTTTTAATTTAATGTCTTTTTCTGAAGTCTCTATTCTAATAAAATAATAGTTCATAATAAATGACTCATAACTTAAAAATAAGTGCAACTATTTACAATATTCGCACCTACTATTTACTATTTTTTAACCTTAATGAATTACTAAAATCTGATAATTTTTTTTTTTAAAAAAAGTGAAAATTTTACCGTTTAGCCATTTATCCCTTTGTATGAAAAGTCGTGAATTGATGGAGGCCGGAGGGGGAATAGAAAAGCAGTTGTTTTATTCTCACGTAAAAAGAGTTGATGAAGGAGGAATAATACACAAGCTGGACTGGAGGACCTATCACGTGATTGCTTTATTGATGCAGCGTTTTTTAAGCATCAAAAAGTGACGCAAGCATAGGTGATTCTCACGTAACTTTCTACTTTTTTTTTCTTTTTTTTTTTCCTTTTTTCTTTATTTTTTAAATTATAAATTCCCATTTTTTGTTTTTGATAATTTCAAAACATATCGGTCGGCAGTTTTAAGAATTGTGTATTTACATGACAATCTTAGCTAAATTGGTCACAAAGTTTATTCAGTAATTACAAATTCAACTAACATTAAATAACTACACACCTTAAATAATTACATATTTTAATATTTTATCTACGAAGTATTTCTTCCCTATATCTGTCCTATAAGTCAGTAAAAAAAATAAATATATACTTTCCCTTCTTTCAATACGGACTATTGTTTCTATATATAATAAAATGAGTAATTTATGGAACGGGTAAGTGTTATTTGGGACGAAATTTATTCCTATTTGATCTGCCAAAGCAGGAAGTGAACAAAAATAGTAAAATGGAGAAATGAGAGGCAATGATTCGTAGGATGTGTGTTGTGGATAGATTTGTTCAGAGGTAAAATCAAGTAGGCAATGTACCTTATTGGGTAAAAGGTAAAAACTGAAAGGTGGTGGAATCTTTGATAGTGGATTTTGGCTGTGTGCTTATTATGGGGAATATGAATTTTACCTGAAAAACACTAGTCGTTAATTACCCTTTATACTTGCTTGTGATTAATCATTAGTCTAAACAATTGATTCTTTTTTCTTATTTTTTTCCCCTTTGGGTTTATATTTAATTGTCAAATCAGTTAGAAATACGAGGCCTGCATTGCGTTCCTCGGCATTTTTCGAAAAAAATTAAAGTGCAATTGGTCGGAAGGGTTTAGTTATGAGAATTGGATTTTTTGGGGGTGTTCTTTTACAGTTCTTATATCGTGGACTGCGGTCCATAATGTATTGTGGACCGCGGATCCCCAAAACGACGTCGTTTTGATTAATGAAACATACGGATGAATTCGCGCCACTCACTTTCTTTTCATATATACTGCAGTTTCTTTTTATATATACTGCAGTTTCTTTTCTATATATACCACTCACTTTCTTTTCAAATATACTGCAGTTTCTTTTCATATATACTGCACTTTCTTTTCAACATAACTGCAGTTTCCTTTCAACACAACTGCAGTTACTTTTGGATATAACTATAATTTCATTCGATAATATACAACTGTAGTTTTATATGAAAAGAAATTGCAGTATATATGAAAAGAAACTGCAGTATATTTGAAAAGAAACTGCAGTATATATGAAAAGAAAGTGAGTGGCGCGAATTCATCCGTCTATTTCATTAATCAAAACGACGTCGTTTTGGGACCGCGGTCCACAATGCATTGTGGACCACGGTCCATGATATAATTTGCGGTTCTTTTAATTTGTTTGGTAAACTCATTTTAGTTGTTAGGATAACAACTAAAATTAGGAGATTATTAGGTTTCTCGAGTCTGGATTTTCACAGAAATTGTGAGTTTCGTAAATTGTAATGAAACTTCAATTGTTGAGGGTTTTTCAATTTTTTTTTTTTGAGTTATTGTATTGTTTAATGAAATTTTACACTAGTATTTTGATTAGCATTAAAATAAAAGTTATTAGAAAATTGATTTTATTTTTTTGTTTAAATTTTCGTTCTTTTATTTAGTAAACTTTTTTTAGTTGTTGGGATGAGGATTGTATCCCGAAAGCGTGTTACCGGTGACGATGGACGGTGAAGGAGCGATATTCGCGGTCACCGTGCGCTCCGAAGAGGCGCCAGTTGAGCCATCGTCACGCACAATCGACATGGGAAAAAAGAAACGGGAAGAACTTGGAAACCTGATACCAGATGAGGATTGTATATTATGATGATCAATATAGTTCAGATACAATAAATACACAAAGCTATAGTAGACACCAACTAGGACTCTAACACAAATATATTCCTAACAGTTAGGAATGAAATTTAGGGGATTATTGAGTTTCTCGATTTAGAACTTTCATACAAATTTTGGATTGAAATTTAAAGTTTAGTTTTTGTGGACTTACTAAAAAAATAATTATATTGAGTTATTGTGTGTAATTCAACGAAAGTTTACATCACTATTATAATCAACATTAAAATATATATTATTAAAAATTATTATTTTTGTTTACATTTTCGTCCTTTTGTTGATAAACTCTCATTTGAGTTGTTAGGGACTTGTTTTTTGTTTAAAACTTGTTGTTTTGTTTTGTAAATCCATTTTAGCTATAGGAACAAATTAAAACATTCACTTAAACCCTCCCTCCCAAAAATAAAAAATAAAAAATCATTGTGATTGCTCTTACATAATATTTAAATAAACAAAAAAAATATTGAATTTAAGTTTGTTGATAATAAAATCAAACAAGCCATTGTTGGGTTTTACTACATTCTTACTGGAGAATTCCTTATAAAATGAAATGAAGAAAAAAAAACTTAAAAGTCTTGTAATACTAATATTATGAATGAAAATTATTTGAAATTATTTATTTATTTATTTGAGAAGTAAACATTACGGAGTATTATGTTAAAATTGTCCCTGTAATAATGGAGGCTAGCTACACGGCTTGAGGTAACTGTTTCTACTTGGATCAATTATTAAATGAACCTGTTCTGCTTTTCTTAAAAACTGTACTATAATTATTTGGAATAATGTTGCACTTACTATCAATCTATCATACTAAGATATTTATTTGTCTGAAAAAAATAATCTATTTCATAAGAATTTGCTTCTTGCTTATGATATAAATCATAGTAATTATTACATAAAATTTAATATTAATTTGAAATAAATAATGTAATAGAGTCAATATCATTCAAAAAAAAAATTATGACGGGAGTTAAAAAAAAAGCTTGAGAAATATATATATATATATATATATATATATATATATATATATATATATATATATATTTGACAATAAAGCAAACATTTCATTAAATATACCTAATTACCTATTTTGAAGAAGGGAAATATACCTAATTAGTAATTACCTGTCCACCTTTAAGTTTTAACTTTTCACAATTTCAACGGCCATCTCCATTATCGGGTACAGGATGTGGGCTAACGTGCGCCGTGGAGGAAATGTACGACTTGGTGCGGACACGTGGCGGCACATGAGATGGAGTGTACAAATCACCCCACTGCCCCACCTCTGGAGGGTTAGGTGCCTTCGCCTACTGCCTTGTCTGTCGTCTTCATCCAAGGTGGGCTGGGGATGGATGGGGAGGTGAGCTGAACACTCCCTCCCTCTCTCTCTCTCCCTTCATTATTATTATAAGCTTTTTGCTTTGCTGCTTACATATATATCATTATTATACTTACATATATCATCATTATTATTGTGCATCAATTTTTATTTTTTTTTCTTTTTTATCAAAGATAATGACCCGGCCTTTTGCTATAACACGCTAGTGCCTGGCTTGGACTTCTATTTGGCTCTTCTTCTCCTCCTGCTTGCTTCCTCCAAGCTTTCCTCAGCAGAGGTAGGAGAATGAATAACTCACTCTTCTCTTGTTTTGTCCTTTCATTTGGGTGTATATATAAATATATAATATATGCACTGTGTGATTTCATTCATGTTAAAGTTCTTTAGTTTGCTTTGATGTTGTTTCTCTCCTTTTTTGCTGTGAAGATTTATATTTACCCATGGGAGGTATAATGAAATTGTGATGTTGGGTTCAGTGCAAGTTGAAATCTTGCTGGGTTTTGTTTCTTTTTTTTTTTTTGATGAGAGTTTTGTTTCTTTTTATCAGGATTATTGTAACTCGGGAGTTCCCCCTTTTTTGTTTTTGTTTTTGTTTTTTTTTTTGTTGAGTTAAAATGGGTTTCAACTTTCTAGAATACAGTTGAGAACTTTACTGTGTTGGGTAGAAGTGGCTGTACCAGACTACCAGGCTTCAGTTTCATTAGAACATTTCTTGATAGTTGATTTGCTTGAATTTAGTTAGTTCTTGGGAAATAAATCTCAGTATGGTTTACAGTGAAGGCTTGTTGATCTGTGAACTGGGAATAAAGAATTGGCATTGAAGATTTGAAGTGTATAATTGATGTAATGTTTGTATTTCATGATTAGGTACACAGTTTTTGCTGCGAGATTTAAGGCGTGAATCTTAATAAGGTATGGAAATGGGGGATCCATGCCCAAAACGCCTCAAGAACTGCTCAGATGCAGATAACTCGCTGCCCGAGTCAACTCAGTTGCCTCCTCCTTCTGCGTTTCCAGATGAGGTATTGGAGAAGGTCCTTTCTTTCCTGGAGTCCCACAAAGACAGGAACTCAGCTTCGCTTGTGTGCAAGGACTGGTACCATGCCGAGAGGTGGAGTAGAACTAAGGTCTTCATTGGCAATTGCTACTCAGTGTCTCCTGAGATTGTTGCCAGGAGGTTTCCCAAGATTAAGAGCCTTACTCTTAAGGGAAAGCCGAGATTTTCGGATTTCAATTTGGTACCTCAGAACTGGGGTGCTGATATTCATGCTTGGCTAGTTGTTTTT
>CM008334.1:6472057-6484468 GCA_002525835.2 Ipomoea batatas | reverse complement strand
GAACTACGTCATCACCTCTACTGGCTCTTACGTGGAGAAGTATTGGGATGAAGAGAAGAGCCAATGGGTGGTGACATGGGAAAGTGTTGGAAGCGGTCAATGTGATATGTATGGTAAGTGTGGGCCGTTTGGAATCTGTGATCCTTTGTCTTCAAAAAGTTGTAGTTGTTTGAAGGGCTATAGACCCAAAGATGAAATGGAATGGGGCAATGGAAATTGGAGCAGTGGGTGCATCAGAAATGCTGCACTTCAGTGTCACAGAAACAGCTCAAATGAGGAAAACAACAAGAAAGATGGGTTCTTGAAGTTGCAGAGGGTGAAAGTGCCAGATTTTCCTATTTGGGTGCCTTCTCTTGATGACACTTGTGAAACTGACTGTTTGAGAGATTGTGGCTGCATAGCTTATTCGTACTACACCGGGATTGGTTGTATGCACTGGTCTCATGATTTAATTGATATCCAGCAGTTTTCGACAGGAGGAGCAGATTTATACATCCGTCTACCATATTCAGAACTTGGTACAAATTAAAGTCTTGTTTCAATTCTTCATACAAATATCTGTCTGATTCTGTTTTCATCTTATTGTACTCTAATATTCTGATGCATAGGGTAACTCTTTGATTTGCAGATCAAAACAAAAACAACAAAGTCATCATTATTGTAATTACATTAACTATAGGCTCACTAGCAATTGCTTCTTGCCTGTATTTTGTTTTGCTTAAGCACAGAGGCAAAAAATCTTCAAAAGTCATGCCTAGAGAGGACACCAGCCATGTTAAGCTACTTGAAGAGCTACCAGTATTTGACTTTGAGATCATAGCAAAAGCAACCGAGAATTTTCATTCTAGCAATAAGCTCGGGGAAGGTGGTTTTGGCCTGGTCTACAAGGTATATGTGGCTTTCTTTTAACTTGTGACTATAGTGGAAGGTTGTATGTACACATGAAATTAGTTGTGGGATGTTTTATCATTTATGTAGGGAGTATTGGAGGATGGACAAGAAATCGCAGTGAAAAGGCTTTCAGAGTCTTCTGCTCAAGGCCAAAAAGAGTTTATGAACGAGGTTATCGTGATTTCCAAACTCCAACATAGAAATCTGGTTAGGCTGCTTGGGTGCTGTATAGAAAGAGGGGAAAAAATGCTGGTTTATGAGTTCATGCCAAATGGAAGCTTGGATGCTCTTCTCTTTGGTTGGTTAATAAACTGATATATAGTTATGTAATATACTATTTTTTTTTCTTTTGCTAGTTTTCATTCTGGTGATTGTATCTGGCAGATCCCTACAAAGAAGTGGTTCTTGATTGGATGAAGCGCTTAATGATTATTGAAGGAATTGGCCGAGGCCTCCTTTATCTTCATAGAGATTCAAGATTGCGAATCATCCATCGGGATCTCAAGGCAAGTAACATCCTATTAGACGAGCAACTGAATCCAAAAATATCCGATTTTGGTTTGGCAAGGATATTTGGAAGCAATCAGAATCAAGCCAAAACTCAAAGGGTTATAGGCACATAGTAAGCATATATTTGTTGTTCTGAATTCTGTACTTTCCTTTACCTAATTAACCATTGAGGGTGAGAGCTCAAATGATTTGTTAAATTATTTAATGCAGCGGTTATATGGCACCAGAATATGCAATGAACGGAAAGTTTTCAGAAAAGTCAGACGTCTTTAGCTTTGGAGTTTTGTTGCTAGAAATTGTCAGTGGGAGGAAGAACTCTGCACTTTACCATGATGGCTTTGCAATAAGCCTTGCAGCACATGTAAGTTTTATTTGATCTTCAAAGAAAATTCCATTGATTATCAAAACACTACCCAAACTCATCACCATAGTTTCTTGATTCTCAGGCCTGGAAATTGTGGAATTTAGACAAGATGGAAGAAATGGCAGAAGTTGGAATGTATGACATGAGCTTCAAAATGAGTATTAGACGATGCGTCCATGTCGGCCTATTGTGTGTTCAAGAATATGCAGATGACAGACCAAATATTTCAACTATTTTGTCAATGCTTAGCAGTGAAATTGCAGAGCTTCCCAATCCTAAACAGCCTGCATTTACTGGAAGACAAAGTTTTCTAGATAACAAATTTTCTAAGCAAAATAGAAGTTTTGTGTACAATGTTACAATTTCTGATGTTGAAGGAAGGTAGTTTTATTCATATGTACATATTGAAATTCCATTCCCATCCTTATTTTTATTTTTTATAATCTAACTTGAACAACTAATCTAACTATCTTCTGTATTCAAAAAAAAAAATCTAACTATCTTCTTGTCAATGGTATCTAATATTTTAAATAATTTAAAATAAAATTAATTAAATATTAAATCTGATGACCAAAAAGTTAAACAAAACACAATTAATTGGTCTTTTGTTAGTTGTAAAAAATCATATACATAATTTCATAAACAAGACACTAAAAAAATCACAATACAAGATACATACACATGTTATATATTTACTTATTTTTCAAATCTGATTTAGGTACATAATTTGTATTCATAGGCACAGAATTTCACAACACAATATATATAAATTCATAACATAAATTAGTAATTGTGATAAAAAAAAATAATAATTTCGTGGAATCTCATTTGTATGTGAAAGAAAGAAGAGTCAAATTGAATATGAATTATTGCATACAAAAATACAATTAAATTACTATGATATTATTTTTATTGTACAAATTTGAAAAGTATATAATGGCATTTGGTGACTAATGATCTCGATAGGGGATAAAAAGTCTAGTTTCCAATACTATGAAAATGGTTAAGGCCTTCATGTCCACAGATCTAGAAACAAAGGTATTTTCATCTCCATGAATCTAGATACGAAAGTCATCCCCATGGGTTTGACTATTCATCTCTAGATAGAGATGGACGTCTCAACCTACTATTACCAACGAATTTTTAGAATATGGTATTCTTTGCGGATATAAGATCATGATTTATCTATTTCTTTTTAATAAAAAGTTGAAATCTTAATTCCAAAAGTTTCATATCTCGACCCGACAAAACATGTAAAAGATTGTAAATCATAATAACTACTAACTAGTGAGTTAAGTTGGTACGAGATGATATATCTATTTCTATATTATTAGGTTGAAATATGAAGCCAAGAATAAAAGAACTTAACTTTTTGTGAACACTCCATAAATATAGTCAAGTCTAACACGCGTTAAAACATTAAAGAGAGCCAAACTATAAAATTCGTTGTCGGTAGGCGAATTATTCAAAAATATCATGGAATTTAAGCAAGAGAAGACTATGATTCATTCAGTGATCTGCTGCTATATAGTTTATGTTGATTGAAGGCACGCAACAGGCGAAGACAGTTTATACAGTACGCCATGGAATTCCACAGGAAGGTTGTGTTTCTCACAATTTATTTTTTCTGCCTCCAATTTGGTGTTTCTACTTCTAGAGATACAATTACTGCACACCATTCTATGGAAGGATCAGAAACTATACTCTCCAATTTACAAAATGTCAAGATGGAATTTTTCCGGCCGGAAAATTCGACCAAGTATTACGTTGGCATCATGCTTAACGTCCCGGAATGGGGATCAAAGGCCGTTATATGGGTAGCCAACAGAGACAAACCTATGAATGATTCCAGGGGAAGCATGGGAATCTCAGAAGATGGGAATCTTGTGGTGTGGGATGGAGAGAAGAGAGTAGTATGGTCTACTTCTAAATATAATATTTCGCCTGCAAATACTACTGCTCAGCTCCTGGATTCTGGAAACTTGGTGTTGAAAGATAGCTCAAGTGGGAGATATTTATGGACAAGTTTTATTGATATTTCATGCGCATTCAGGAACAGAGGAGGCTACATACAATGAATAGTCAAGATCCAGTTGTTGAAGATGGCATAGTTAGAAGAGAAAACAGGCCAACAAGGATAACGGAACCTCCACGGGGACTTGAAGATTACCTACATTAGAATTATAGAAATTACTTGCCATAGAAATTATAGTAAACAGTTATCTAAGTTGTTTTTGTTTTCCTTAAAGGTAGTGGGAGCGGTATTATATATATTTCAATCATAGTTTACTTTACAATAGAATAGAGTTCTTGGGAATAAAATATTTCTTTACCAGATTCAATTGCACAATTTTGTATTGTTCAAGACCATATTACAGCTTTTTTGAATTTGATGATCCAATTACAATTTCTTCATTTAATTTTTTACAAAGTCAATGGAGGACTAATCAATAATAATTGTCGCTACAAGCTAGGGGAGGTTCAGCGGGAATCTGTGGCGGCTAATTAAACAATAAGCAATAAGCAGTAAATAAAATGTTGAGCTTTTGGACAGTATCAAGTCTATTACGTTGAGTTAAGCCAATAGGCGAAGAAAGTTGGTAAGCCATGGAATTCCGCAGGAAGGTTAGGTTTCTCACCCTCTGCCAACTACTATTTCTGTTAATTTCTGTTTTCTTCCCAAAATTTGGCATTTCTAGAGATACAATCACTGCCGATAAGTTTTTGGAAGGATCAGAAACTATACTCTCCAATTCCCAAGATTTCAAGATGGGATTTTTCAGCCCGGAAAATTCCACCAAGTATTACATTGGCATCATGTTTAATGTCCCATCAATGGCCGTTGTATGGGTAGCCAACAGAGACAAACCCATGAATGATTCCAGGGGAAGCATAGGAATCTCAGCAGATGGGAATCTTATAGTGTTGGATGGAGAGAAGAGAGTAGTATGGTCTTCTAGCATTTCTTCTTCCCCTGCAAATACTACTGCTCAGCTTCTGGATACTGGAAACTTGGTGTTGAAAGATAGCTCAAGTGGAAGCCTTTTATGGGAAAGTTTTGGTGAAAACTCTGATGCTTTTCTTGAGAAAATGAAAGTTGGCAGTGGAGTGATGAGTCTTGATATGATGAATGAGTTGAGATCCTGGAAAAGTCCTTGGGATCCATCCCCGGGGAGTTTTTCTTGTCATCTTCAACCTCAAAACATTCCGCAGGTTGTCATACAAAAAAACAGTAAGATTTACTGGAGAACCGGTCCATGGAATAAGCAGATATTCATCGGATTGCCTCACATGATTTCTTTCTATGACTACGGATTTCAAATCATTAACGACAACCCGAGAGGCATAACCTATATAACCTATACCAACATGAAGCAGTACGATAAAGTGCACTATGTCCTCAACTCTACCGGTTGTTTGTTGGAGAGGTATTGGGATGAAGAGAAGAGCCAATGGTTGGTGACATGGGAAAGCTGTGGAAGTGGTCAATGTGATATGTATGGCAAGTGTGGACCTTTTGGAGTTTGTGATCCCTCTGATTCAAAAAGTTGCAGTTGTTTGCAGGGTTATAAACCCAGGAATGAAATGGAATGGGGAAATGGTAATTGGAGCAGTGGGTGCATCAGAAATGCTGCACTTCAGTGTCACAGAAACAACTCGGATGAGGCAAAGATCAAGAAAGATGGATTCTTGAAGTTGCAGATGGTGAAAGTGCCGGATTTTGCTCTTTGGGTGTCTTCTCTAAATGACACTTGTGAAACAGGTTGTTTGACAAATTGTTCTTGCCTTGCTTTTTCGTACTACACCGGAATTGGTTGCTTGCACTGGTCTGAAGATTTAATTGATGTCCAGCAATTTTCGTCAGGAGGAGCGGATTTATACATTCCTTAGCATATTCAGAACTTGGTATGTATAAAAGTGTTGTTTCTTTCTTGATCTTAATATCTTATTGTAGTCCAATATTCTGATGGGTAGCTATCTTTGATTTGTAGATCAAAAGAAAGGAGGGAAAGACCACAGAGTCATCATTCTTGTAATTACATTGAGTATAGGCTCACTAGTAATTGCTTCTTGCATGTACTTTGGTTTGGTAAAGCACAGAGGTAAGTTGCTGTTTCTACAAAATTTCACTTATGAGTTTTCTTACAGATTGCATACTACAAAGAATGCACTTTTGAATCAGGAAAGAACTGGAATCACATTATACATTGGGGCAGAATATCTTCAAAAAACATGCCTAGAGAAGGCGCCAGCCAAGTAGAGCTTGATGAGCTTCCAGTATTTATGTTTGAGACCATAGCAAAAGCAACTCAAAATTTCCATTCAGACAACAAGCTTGGGCAGGGTGGTTTTGGTTCTGTTTACAAGGTATATACATAGCTTTTCAGTTCTGACTACAAGTCTGCAATAGAAGGTTGTCTGCACAAAGTAAAATTAGGTGTGACATGTTTTATATATTATATGTAGGGAAAATTGGATGATGGACAAGATATTGCTGTGAAAAGGCTTTCAGAATCATCTACTCAAGGCCAAAAAGAATTTATGAATGAGGTTGTTGTGATTTCCAAACTCCAACACCGAAATCTTGTTAGACTGCTTGGATGCTGTATAGAAAGAGGGGAGAAAATGTTAGTTTATGAATTCATGCCAAATGGAAGCTTGGATGCTCTTCTCTTTGGTTGGTTAACAAACTAATATATAGTTATATAATATACTTTTTCCTTCCTAGTGTTAATTCTAGTGATTGTACCTATCAGATCCCAACAAAGAAGTATTTCTTGATTGGACGAAGCGATTCATGATTATTGAAGGAATTGGTCGAGGCCTCCTTTATCTTCATAGAGATTCAAGATTAAGAATTATTCATCGAGATCTCAAAACATCTAACATCTTATTGGATGAACAACTAAATCCTAAAATATCTGATTTTGGCTTGGCGAGGATTTTTGGAGGCAATCAGAATCAAGCCAACACTCAAAGAGTTGTTGGCACATAGTAAGCATATATTTGCTATTTTGAATTTTGTACTTCCCTTTGCACAATCATAGAGGAAGAGGGCTCATTTTATTTGCTCTTGTTCTGCTAAATCATTTAATGCAGCGGATACATGGCACCAGAATATGCAATGAAGGGAAGATTTTCAGAAAAGTCAGACGTGTATAGCTTTGGAGTTTTGTTGCTGGAAATTGTTAGTGGGAGGAAGAACTATGCATTTTACCATGATGACTTTGCTATAAGCCTTGTAGTACATGTAAGTTCTTTCTATTCGATCTTATCCTCAAAGAAAATTCTCAAAACTTCCCAAATTCAACACCACAATTTCTTGATTCTTAGGCATGGAAACTGTGGAATTCAGAGAAGATAGAAGAAGTGGCAGACCCTAAAGTGTATGAGATGCACTTCAAAATGAGTATCAGACGATGCGTCCATGTCGGTCTATTGTGTGTCCAAGAATATGCAGATGACAGACCAAATGTTTCAACTGTTCTGTCAATGCTTAGCAGTGAAATTGTAGAACTTCCCCATCCTAAACAGCCTGCATTCATTGGAATGCAGAGCTATCCACATAATAAGCCCAGCAATTCTGTGAATGGTGTTACAATTTCTGATATTGAAGGAAGATAATCTCTCGCAACCAACTAATTCAGGAATTCTCTTGTAAAGCCCTGGTTAGTGAGGTAAATGTATACAATATAATATTTTCTAATAATAGTATGCGCTTCCTATAGATGTGCTCTAGATAAATCAATCTAGGTTGTCCGTAGCTGATCAATTCAAATCGATAAGATAATAAACAAATTCTATAAAAAAAAATTAAACTTGAAATATTGTGATTACTAAATCAGTGGTAAAACCAATTTGGCTAGAATTGTCCCAAATTTAAGAACAACTAATAATGCCAACTAGTGGCGGCAGAATTTGTATGAGAGAAGTGAATAATGCCAGTGTAAACTCACCCATATTTTCTTCATGAAAAGATAAAATTGAACAAAACAAAGTGACGGACAGAATGGAAAATTTCTCCGCACTCTATTCGGGAGTGCAGTGAAATTAAAACAATTATATTATTTCAATTACAATATGTTTCAAAACACAATTGTAAAAATAGCATGTAATATTTTAAAAATGAATTTGGATTATTGTGAAAATAAACATATTTGTATTTGCTTAATAAACTTGTTTAATATTTACCGGTATAATGTTATATTTAAAATAAATAATGTAGTAATTTGAAAATAAATTAACACTATATTGAAAATAGATCTAGTGACATAATATAATTGTATATTAATTTAAAACATGAAAATTAAAGTATCAATATATGTGTCATTTAAATTTTAAAATATCTTAATTAGAGATTTTTAATGGCACATATTTATATATTAATTTTATTTGTATAAAAAGAAAGAAAAAAAAAACTTAAGTTGAAAAAAAAAAATTTACTTCCCTTTCACCTTGCAATGTGGATCATAATTTACTGTATAACAATCATAGTCTAACACACTATGAATCTATGATTATCAAAGTTTTTTTTTTAATGAATGACAAGGAATTAGTAGCCAGTACATGAAAGTGTGTACCGGGTAAATCCACTTTGTAATCCTAATTGACAAAAGACCACAAAGATATAAATTATCTTATGTTATCTATGTCGTAGCTGGCTGATTCAAATTAAGACGGTCAATATGTCACTCCTACTAAAAGTCAAACTTAGAATCTTGTGGAGTTGTGGTTATCAAATTAAAAAACCTACCTACTTGATTAAGAAAAAAATTTTGAAAATGCTAATTCGCATGCAACACCTGGCTCGATAAATAAAGTAAAGTCTAACACGCGTTGAAAATTTGAAAAGAGTCGAACTATAAAATTCGTTGTCAATAGGACAAATGGAGTAATGACAATAGGTGAATTATTCAAAAAAATCATAGAATTTAAGGAAGAGAAGACTGACTAGTAAAGTTTAAATTCATTGTGTGATCTGCTGCTATATGCCTATATAGTTTATTTTGATTGAAGGCAATAGGCGAAGAAAGTTTATACGCCATGGAATTCCGCGGGAAGGTTGGATTTCTGATTTCTCACCCTCTGTCACCAACTGATAATTTATTTTTTATGCTCCCAATTTTCATGTTTCTAAAGATATAATTACAGCACATCATTCTACAAATTGGTAAATCTCACTTTCATGTAATAACTAGCAAATCATACAAGAAAAATACGGAATATATATATTTAATTTTGATTTGAGTTAAAATATTAAGGATATTTGACAAAACATTTAATTTTGATTACAGTAAAAATATTGAGAGTGTTTGACAAATAACTATTCGCGGATGCATAACGAGCCCCTCATTTTGAGAAGTTACTCCAATATTGCTATTGATGATATTCAATCCTTTATCTCTTATAACAAATTTTACTTTTATAACGCTAGACAGCTACCCACACAAGCATTATTCTATTTTTTTCCTTGCGTAGATTAACGTCTTCTATAGGCACCAGAAAATAAAATCTCGAGTTTATGGACAGTATCAAGTCTACTGTCTACATTCATTATCGGATTTGCATTGAGTTAAGGCAATAGGCGAAGAAAGTTGATACACTATGGAATTCCTCAGGAAGGTTAGGTTTCTCACCCTCTGCCAACAACTTTTTCTGATTATTTACGTTTTCTGCTCAAAATTTGGCATTTCTAGAGATACAATCACTGCCGATCATGTTATGGAAGCATCAGAAACTATACTCTCCAATTCCCAAATTTTCAAGATGCAATTTTTTAGCCCGGAAAATTCTACAGAGTATTACGTTGGCATCATGTTCAACGTCCCTTCAATGGGCGTTGTATGGGTAGCCAACAGAGACAAAGGTATGGATGATTCCAGGGGAAGCATGGGAATCTCAGAAGATGGGAATCTTGTGGTGTTGGATGGACAGAACAGAGTAGTATGGAAATCTAATATTTCTACTTCTTCTCCTGCAAATACTTCTGCTCAGCTCCTAGATACCGGAAACTTGGTGTTGAAAGATAGCTCAAGTGGAAGATATTTATGGGAAAGCTTTGGTGAAACTTCAGATACTTTTCTTGAGAAAATGAAAATTGGCAGTGGAGTGAGTATTGATATGACGAATGAGTTGAGATCCTGGAAAAGTCCTTGGGATCCATCCCCGGGGAGTTTTTCTTTTCGTCTTCAATCTCAAAACATTCCGCAGATTGTGGTACAAAATAACAGTAAGCTTTACTGGAGAAGCGGTCCATGGAATAAGCAGATATTCATTGGACTGCCTCGCATGAATTCTTTCTATAACTCCGGAATTCAAATCATTAACGACAACGCGGGGGGCATGGCCTATATAACCTATACCAACATGAAGCAGTTCAATAAACTGCACTATGTCCTCAACTCTACCGGTTGTTTCTTGGAGAGGTATTGTGATGAAGAGAAGAACCAATGGGTGGTGTCATGGGAAAGCTGTGGAAGTGGTGAATGTGATATGTATGGCAAGTGTGGACCTTTTGGAGTTTGTGATCCCTCGGCTTCAAATAGTTGTAGTTGTTTGCAGGGCTATAAACCCAGGAATGAAATGGAATGGGGAAATGGTAATTGGAGCAGTGGGTGCATCAGAAATGCTGCACTTCAGTGTCACAGAAACAACTCGGACGAGGCAAAGACCAAGAAAGATGGATTCTTGAAGTTGCCGATGGTGAAAGTGCCAGATTTTGCTCTTTGGGTGTCTTCTGTTAGTTCTGTATATGACACTTGTGAAACAGACTGTTTGACAAATTGTTCTTGCATAGCTTATTCATACTACAACGGCATTGGTTGTATGCACTGGTCTGAAGATTTAATTGATATCCAGCAATTCTCCATGGGAGGAGCAGATTTATACATTCGTCTACCATATTCAGAACTTGGTGTGTATAAATGTCTTGCTTCAATTCTCTACACAAATATGTGTCTGTTTCTGTGTTCATCTTATTGTATTCCAATATTCTGATGGGTAAGTATCTTTGATTTGTAGATCAAAAGAAAGGAAGGAAAGACAAGAAAGTCATCATTCTTGTAATTACATTGAGTATAGGCTCACTAGTAATTGCTTCTTGCATGTACTTTGGTTTGGTAAAGCACAGAGGTAAGTTGCTGATTCTACAAAATTTCACTTGTGAGTTTTCTTACAGATTACATACTACAAAGAATTCACTTTTGAATCAGGAAAGAAGTGGAATCACATTATACATTGGGGCAGAATATCTTCAAAAAACATGCTTAGAGAAGACACCAGCCAAGTAGAGCTTGATGAGCTACCAGTATTTAACTTTGAGATCATAGCAAAAGCAACTCAAAATTTCCATTCCAACAATAAGCTTGGGCAGGGTGGTTTTGGTCCAGTCTACAAGGTATATACATGGCTTTTCACTTGTGACTACAATAGAAGGTTGTATGCACAAAGTAAAATTAGTTGTGATGACATGTTTTATATATATTATATGTAGGGAAAGTTGGAGGATGGACAAGATATTGCTGTGAAAAGGCTTTCAAAATCATCAGCTCAAGGTCAAAAAGAATTTATGAATGAGGTTGTTGTGATTTCCAAACTCCAACACCGAAATCTTGTTAGGCTGCTTGGGTGCTGTATAGGAAGAGGGGAGAAAATATTGGTTTATGAGTTCATGCCAAATGGAAGCTTGGATGCTCTTCTCTTTGGTTGGTTAACAAACTAATATATAGTTATATAATATACTTTTTTTCTTCCTAGTGTTAATTCTAGTGATTGTGCCTATCAGATCCCAACAAAGAAGTGTTTCTTGATTGGACGAAGCGATTCATGATTATTGAAGGAATTGGTCGAGGCCTCCTTTATCTTCATAGAGATTCAAGATTAAGAATTATTCATCGAGATCTCAAAACATCTAACATCTTATTGGATGAACAATTAAATCCCAAAATATCTGATTTTGGCTTGGCCAAGATATTTGGAGGCAATCAGAATCAAGCGAACACTCAAAGGGTTGTTGGCACATAGTAAGCATATATTTGTTATTCTGAATTCTGTGCTTCCCTTTGCAGAATCATAGAGAAAGAGGGCTCATTTTATTTGCCTAAATCATTTAATGCAGCGGATACATGGCACCAGAATACGCAATGAACGGAAGATTTTCAGAAAAGTCAGATGTGTATAGTTTTGGAGTTTTGTTGCTAGAAATTGTTAGTGGGAGGAAGAACTCTACATTTTACCATGATGACTTTGCAATAAGCCTTGTAGCACATGTACGTTCTTTCAATTATGTTCTATTCTAATCCTCAAAGAAAATTCTCAAAACTTCCCAAATTCAACGCCACAATTTCTTGATTTTCAGGCATGGAGACTGTGGAATTCAGAGAAGATAGATGAAGTGGCAGACCCTGAAATGTATGAGATGCGTTTCAAAATGAGTATCAAACGATGTGTTCATGTCGGTCTATTGTGTGTTCAAGAATGTGCAAATGACAGACCAAATGTTTCAACTATTCTGTCAATGCTTAGCAGTGAAATTGCAGAACTTCCCTATCCTAAACAGCCTGCATTTATTGGAAGGCAAAGCTCTCCAGACAATAAGTCTAGCGGTTCTTTGAATGGTGTTACAATTTCTGATATTGAAGGAAGAT
>CM008334.1:6397752-6408320 GCA_002525835.2 Ipomoea batatas | reverse complement strand
ATTTATATTAAATAATTGTGACAGGAGATATACCTATCATAGTCCCCTGGACCATCGATGACTAAGACTAAACATATTAATGACCATTCATCTCACGCCACTTGCACTGAATTACTGGGAGCTTCCGCCCCTCTGGCCCACCAAAAAAAAAATCTCACGCCACTTACACTGAACTATTATTATTATTATTATTTTTTTATTTTGATCAATCATTATTGCATAGACCATCAATATGTTGGGGCACAACCCACAATTGTTATATTGCATTGTCCAAAAATTATGTGTTTGAGTAGTTAATACATTTTGTAAGCAAGTTAACAATTTATATATAATTGAAATTACAACCAAATAGAAACTCAATCAAACATATCTTCTTGGTCGATGAGCAAAGGGATTGAATTATAAGAAAGAAGAAGAGCAATATATACCTGGAGTTCACTGATTGGCATCGGAAAACCACTGGCGTGCGGCGACGACAATGAAGAGCGGTGCCTATAGAGAAGCATGGCACGGATACATGTGAAGACATGGTGTTAAAGATTACAGTACACTTTTTGATGAACTGTAATTTTACTCGAAAAGTCAATTAAAAAGAAACTTATGTAGTAAATTGTGGAAGGCTTTAAGACAATGTTTTGTGAAGCCAAGAAGGGCGAAATGATGAATGTATGAAGTGATGATGCGGTAGAGTGTTTGGGTGAGAATGGTATTTATAGAACCCCAATAATAGGCAGGCTCATTTTGTGTACCGACGACTTTCATGACTTTGAAGCCATAATAGGCAGGCTCGTTCTGTGTTTTTAACCACGTGTTTGTTGTGGCTGATGATCAATTCAGTCAACATTGTTGAGTGTAAAGGAACTATTATAATGCATCGCTGCTATTCAATTTTGTCACGTCAATTCGAAGCATGCACTTATATTTTTCTTTAGCCTTGGACCCTCATGGAACATCGTACAGCTAGGGTTGGTGTTAGTTGTTTGTATTATCTATCGACAATTAATCAAATGGTGAGTTCAAGCAAGTGGCTCATTTCCAGTCGTTTCTGCTGATATTTCACCTGCAAATTAAATATGAGTCTAATCATAACTTAATTTGCGTTCTTCTTTTCAATATTAATTTTACTACATACGTACATACATACCATATTAGGCGCATTCAAAGGGTAGTTGGGAGCAATATATTGCAACTGGATTCCCCATATTGGGTCGTTTTCCATCACAAATATGAGTGATGAAATTCCATCATTGAATTAGGTTAAATAAAAGATCAATAATGAAAGGACGCAAATAAAATAGGGTCACACTTGTGTGAGACCGTCTCACGGATTCTTATTCGTGAGACGGGTCAGGTCGGGTCAAATCACCATGCAAATGTCACACTTATATGTGCAAATGTCATACTTATATGCTCAAATATAACACTAATCAAAAATATAATTTTTGTTACTTATAAGAGAAAAAGTAATACATTTTTCATAACAAGTAATGTTGACAAGTGTCCCTTATTATAAGGGCAAATATAATACTTTTGAAGAAAAATGTAATACTTTTAAATCAAAATGGGTATTTTCCCTTAAAAGTATTACATTTACCGTTATAAGTAACAAAAATTTTATTCTTGATTAGTATTACATCTAAGCATATAAGTATGACATTTGTGCATATAAGTGTTACATTTACATCTTGACCCGACCCGACCCGACCCGTCTCATGGTGAGACGGTCTCACACAAGTTTTTGCCTTTGTGAAATTGTAATTACATGATAAATTACCATTTTATCCTTATTATTATTATTATTATTATATCATTGTTATATATGGGCATTTTAATCTTTATTAACTTCTTCATTTTCAATCTCAATCATTCTATTCTTTCGTACCAAACAATGTAATTTAAATTATTACTTTATTCTTTTTCCTACGGAATTACAATTCATTTTCTCCCTAATTCTTTCCTTCCAACCAAACGCCTTGTTAGCACATACCATGTAAACAATATGATCGGATTATACCGAGAAAAAATTAGAAAAATGCATGTCTCAATTACACATATTTTGCTTATTTAATAGTTTGATTGCACATATTTTAAGTTTTTTTTTTTTTTTTTTTAAAACCTGTATCTATATCCTTAGACCTTATCCATATGAAAAACAACCAACTATATTAAAGGCGCTCAATTATTAAGAGAGTTGGTAACTGGTAAGAGGTCGCTCTGACGCTCTCCAATAACTATATAGGGTTTGTCTCATTAATGTACCGTCTTTGAACAACAATAATGTCTCGCTATTTATAGAGATTTTTCTGTTCCGTCCTTATATTTCAAAATAATTTTAAGATTCATCTTTAGTCTTAGAAATTTATTTCCATCACAATTAAATATTAATGTGTAGCCAAGGGCCTTGTGGTCCAGTGGCATCAAACCCTTTCTTGTATACGGGAGGTGGTGGGTTCGAGTCTCAGTGGAGGCGTTGCTGTATCTTTGTTCTTTAGTAGGTTGAGAAAGTAGTTTATGAACAGATACTACACTGTAATAGAGTCAGTAGCATTCAAAAAAAAAATATTAATGTGTAGCTTTATTTTAAAATATTAACTAAGACTAATTTGTGTTAATTCATTTATTATATGGTATGCTGAATTATTTGTCAAAGTATGGTTCATATATACTAACTTCGGGGATCAAATTCGCCACATCGCTAATAATTGAAGAACGATTAAACTCGGATACGGTCATAACTTAGGGACTGAATCATAACTTGGTTATAATTCAGGGATTAAAGATGTAATTTTCTTTAAAAAAAAAAAAAAAAAAAAAAGTCAGAGGCTCAGAGCAAGTTGCCTTGTGGGTTAAGAACGTGTTTGTCGTTTTAGTTCAGTGGCGTAACATTGTGGAAAATAGTGTCGTTTGCGCAAGTTGCCTGATCATTCATGTTTCAGCACTCACAATTTACGCACAATGCACTCGTGTTTTTTTCTGTAACACATTTATTGTCGGCCAATAAAATAAATTTGATACACGCTCTATTAGAAATTGAACATGTAACATTGTGGTTATCAAATCAGACTTTTAACTTTTTAACACTCATAATATTTTACAGTGTAGTATGATAAGTGCAAGAGATGCTACAATTGTAAGGTCAATCTCGGGTCGCATTGCATATATTTACTAGCGTTTGTGATCGATTTGCCCTTTTATTGCACAAGAATACTTGATTTTGTCATTGAACCCCATTCCACACTTGGCTAATTGTTTTGTAGGTAAAAAGTTGCGCAAAGTGGTGAAAAAGGGCCATGGATTTCAAAGATTGAGTTGCGAGCCAAATTGGAAACAAAGGACGGGCCGGACGCGCCTTGGACGCGCGCCCGCCCCGGCGTCCACGTCCCCAAATCCGCGAAGTGCAAGGCAGTGAGCAGCGGACGCCACCGGACGCGCCGCGTCCGAATTTTCGCTCTCTGAAGTTCGCCAGGTCTGCTTAGGGCGCACACCGGACGCCACGGGACGCCCCACGTCCGAAATATCACTCTCTGAAGTTTGGAACGTCTGCTTAGGACGCGCTGCGGACGCACGCTGGACGCCGCGTCCGATTCCAGATCCCGCGCCGAAGATTTGAACAGCGCGCGAAGAATCCCGCTGGACGCGCAGAGGACGCGCGTCCAGTCGGGCGTCCGCCTCAACTAATTTGGCGGTTGGCGCGATTTAAATAGGGAATTGGGGCATTTTTCAGGGGATCCTCATTCATTTTTCCAGATTAGCTTAGCCTAAAATTTCTCTCTCTAGAATTTAGGTTGAAATTCTCTCCCCAATTCACTTCAATTCCATTCATACTTCCATTCAATTAGCTAGATTTGGTGAAGATTGTGGACAACAACTTGCAATTGATCAAGATTTGTAGAAGATTTCCATTTGCTATCAAGTAATCTTTCAATTTCTTCTATTGTTCTTCAATTTCTACTTTGTGATTTGCTTTATTGTTTTGTTTAGTGATTTGATCTTGAATTTTGTCCTTGATATTGAATTGCATCTTGATTTTGATTCTAGATTTCCTTTTTGTGATTAGTTTTGTAGAATTGAGCATTGCTTTGAATTGAGTAGGA
Organism: Ipomoea batatas; assembly: GCA_002525835.2. NCBI lineage: Eukaryota > Viridiplantae > Streptophyta > Magnoliopsida > Solanales > Convolvulaceae > Ipomoea > Ipomoea batatas. The sequence continues at coordinate 6,404,226 of CM008334.1, read as the reverse complement.
TTGCTTTGTTGATTTGGTTTGAGCTTTGAATTGTGCTTTGCTTTTAATCTTTAGAGCTTAGATTTGTTAGAAGCTTTGATAATGCTTAGTCTAGTTATGTGTGGCTAGTTACCTAGGGATTAGGACTAGTTGAACATACTTTGTTGCTCTTGAGCTCTTAAGACTTGAATCTAGGGTAGATTGATGCCTCTTGGATAAGCTTGATAGTGGTTGGGGTGTTTGTATGATCTCTTCTCCAATTAGGCCAATTGGACTTGAGGATTAGTGTGTTTGCTTTCACCTATGAGAATAGGGATTGCTTGAGACCTCACCAACCTCTTTTTCTTCTTACCTTTGAGAAAAGGGAGTAGGAAGGCAAGATGCACATCAAGTGTTTGTGTTAATGCCTCTTCTAGCCTAAGGTTCATAAGTTTGGCTTTATGGTCTAGTAGTGAGTCCATTGACCACGAGAGTGGCGGTGGTGTTAGTGGCCTTGTCTCTTGTTAGTCCGTTGAGCGTTTTTCAAACCCCTAGTACCTTAGAAAATCAAGAGTTGCTTGTATGGTAGACTAGTCCCAATCCTCCCTTCCTAAAATTGTTCACAAAACCTTTTTGTTTAAGTGTTTGAGATCTTCGTAGAATGACTTTCCCAAACCTTTCGATAGGACTAGCTTTTGAAATCTAGGAACTCTTGTGTCTAATTCCTTGTCTACCAAATCCCTTTCTACCATTCCTTGAGAACGATACTCGGGAACTTCTTCCCGTTTTATTCACCTACACTCTTTCCACCTCCCGCTAACTCTTCAAACTCTTCATAGTATATATTCTATACTTTACAAGGTAGTATGACCACTCATTTGGAATGGTCATAGATATGTCATCACACTATAGAGTAGTTCGCATACGTGTTTATTAACTAATTAGCTATTATCATGGGAAATATTCTAATAGTTTGATCTATTTGTCGGAATATATAAATGATTGAAATATTTGTATTGTATAAGCATCCAAAGTAAAATAGTCATTTTTATATAGAAACATTGAAACGTCGATATTTAAAGGTTAATGAATTATTACAATTTATTTGAATACTCAAATAAACTGTAGAACAAAGTTGAACAAAAGGTAACTAACAATTCAACATACACTTCGAAAATTAGAAAAAGTGTTGGGCAATTTTTAGATGAGTAGAGAGAGTTGCACTTTGATTCATCAAATAAAATGGGCTACAATTTCTATTCTCTCTCTCTTTTTAATAAAATCATTGCATGAAACGAGAATTTAATTTTATTCCCTATAAATCCAATTATCATTTTCCTTGAAACAAATAATATTGTTCTGCGGTTCTTTGACACCACAAAATTCAAATGTTTGGTAAATGATTAATCGGTTAAAATTTTGATGAATTTGTCAAATTTGAAGATTTAGCCATAGCTAAAATGTTAAAACAACCGTTTGGTAAACCAACAATTTAGATCAGTGATTTGCTTCAAACCATTGAAATTCCAAACCGGCAACGTTTGGGATTAACGTTGTGATTAAAGAATATTCTTTTATCAAAAAACCATTATTTATAACAACAAGAAAAAAAAATTGTTATTATTAAGGAGCCTTTAAAGCTCCTCAATTCGGATGGGCAAGACGCCAAGACTTAAACTATTGGAGCCTTGAGGCTCCTCTTTAGAAAGCTTAGCTTTCACTTGTTGAAAGCTTTCAAATACTATTTATTTGACAATTTCTTATTTTTATTTTTTACTTTCATCAGCATCTTACCATAAAAATATGATGCTTATTGCTTAACAAGTATAAGAAAATAAAATTATGCATGCATTCTCTATTAGCTATAATTTTTAGCGTGATGATAAAAAAGTTTGATTATGACAATTGGTATCAGAGCAAATTCATAATGTGTATGATCACAAATATAAACATTACGAATATTCGATTATCATTATTTGTATCGGAGTTTTGCATTGAAGATTTCAATTAAAATTTAAAGCAATGTATAAATTACACTTTATTTTCTAACATACATGCAAATTGACCATTGAATCATAGGAGGGATAATAATGTAACATAAATTAAACTTATTATTACGATAAACCGAACAAGTTAAACTGTAAGTCATTGTTTGCATAATCTGATAATTAACTAATCTTTTTTTTGACTTTAAAGGTAAATGTTATTAAAGTCAACGCTAAAAACGAAAAGCAACAATACATGAAACACCGGGGCATGCCCCTGATTACAACACTAGACCGAAGTCCAAAGCTTAAAAACGAATAACGGAAAAGCAAAATACAACATATTCATTATAGGCTAGCTGGATCAAATCCTGCCCATGTGAGTCATGCGGCCCATCAACATTGAAAGCACGAAAAATGCAAATTTAGAGCCCAAATAGACTCGTCCATGAGAAGCGTGGCCTAGAACAAAATATGAGAAACTCCAAAATGGGCTAGCTGATGCTTGAATGGCCCACTTTCTTGAGAAGCCAGCCCAAAATAAACTCCAAAACGGCCCAAAATCATAAGGGCGTCTGTAGCAGCCGAATAGCTAAGGATAATTTGCATTTTAGATTCCAAATGCTGCTACACTCTTATCCCTTCACGTGCATGCCATCAGACAAAGGGGATCTTGACTTTCAAACTCCCAATGCTTCCAAGAAGAAAATGCCAAAATTACCCAACTTTTGAGGAAACATGTTTCCAACTTTTCAGCCACCAACTTGGGCAAAAAGGAAAAACTGTCGGTCACCGGTTGCCTCCTCTACTCCGGCTGTCCTTGAATTTCCGGCTGCCGGACAAGCAAACTGCCGCCGTCGATCACTAGATGTGTCTACCTTCACATCTTCACGCCGGAAAAATTTAAGGCTACAGATCAGGTACCAGTTGCGCCCCTAAGCCGAAGAGCGCTGTCGTCGCCAAAACTGCGGACCCAGATTTGCAGTTTGAGTACCGCATTAGCGCTGGAGGCACCGAGGAAAAAAACGTCCAAATAGCCACGACCAGAAAACGACCGGATTCCTTCCCGCCTTCAGCCACAGTCTTGCCAAATGCAAAGTATCACGGAGAAAACAGACTTTAAAATGGCTGGTTAGTAGTGAAAAAAGTGGGAATACCTCAGGTTCCAAGGCAAAATTTCATTCCATACATACGCAAGGCTGCCGGAAAACTTGTGCGAACTCCAGCAGAAACTCCCATCTTCTATAATCTATTCCTTTATCCGAAAATAACATCATCATGGCCGGAAAAATCCTAGCTCCAGACGCCACAACGATTATACCATGCCAACCAAGGAAATCAGATGGATACTTAAACTTACGCCTAAGAAGATGGGAAACCCATTGTACACGAATAAAACCATCTCACCCCTTGTTTCTCTTGAATGAACACAGTCCAGAATTTATGAAGGGAACTCACCGGAAATTTGACGCCACATCGGTGACAACTCTCCAGGAGGCAGGCCAAGGTCAACTCACTGTGATCGGAAAACACTAAGACCATCGGAATCACCCGATCCAGTCAACCTCCAGACACCACTTGAGAAGAACTCGGCCAACAAAGGAGAGAGTTTACCTTGAAATTCAACTTGGAGGATCTTCAGTAGCCGGAGCACCAATCCTCAGCCAACAAAAATTGAAGGGTGTAGACCACCCCCTTACCAAACTGCCGCAAGAGAAGAACCTGAGTGCATTTTCTTTAGAAATCAGCATACATCAATGAAACCCATCGGAAACAGCCAGCCACCATGAAGTTGCGTTAGCCACAATATGAACCGCGAAAAATCATCCATTACTATAATCCTCATGGGAGGTTCGCCGGCAGGAGTTGCTACACGGAAGGGATGTTGTCCAGTCATAGCCGGAGGCCTTCTTGTGCGGTGATATCTTCTTGTTGTTGTCGCCGGCCAGAAACAAGGAGGAAACCCACCTTGTTCATATACTGGAAACTGATTTGTTAACACATAACCCATTAAACTCCAGATAATCCACCAAAGTGGAATACAAACTCAAATGAAGTCTAATTAATTCCAAAAAAGCATAAGGCAATCCGTAAACAATTTTCATTGTCCACCGGAAAACACCATGAAAGAGCTCATGGAGTGTGGAGCTCTAGAGAGAAGTCAGAGAATTCTCTCTAGAGAGAGAAACACCAGTCATGATGCCTTAAACCAAATTGCCACCAAACTGGGACCTTAGGCTCTTCTTTTTTCTTTTTTCTTTTTTTTCCTTAAATTAAGATATGTAACTGAATTCTACTACATGAATTCACAATCTCTACTCCTTCAGTTTTACTCTTACATGTGACGAGATGATAAGTTACCTTCATCCTGTAAATCTCAAAGAAAATGTCAACATAAAAAATTAGAGTGAGTAAACATAGGGAGTAAAACTTGAGAGCCTATTAGACAGTATATGAAAAATGCAGGCTACTGATCATTCATCAATTTCATTTTATTTGTCAGTAATATACAGAAATGGCATTGCAATCACAAGGAAGAATCTTCCTATGCAATCTCTCACGTTTGTATAAAGATTGTTTCAAAATTAAAATGATGAGCAGCAGAGTGGTGGCTGGTATAAGCCAACCGTATAGCTGCAGAAAGATCAAATTCCACACACTACTATACAAGCACAGCAAAATATGACAGGCTAATATAACCAGATTTCATTCTGCAAACCTTGAACAGAATGTTATTGATTTGCGTCCGAGGAATGGCTGCGTTGCTAGGTTAACCGATTTGCTTCACACCCTTGAATCAGATCAGCAAGTCATTGGTCTAAGCGCAGCAGTATCTGTCAATCCCCTTCCTTTGATTTCCAAATAACGTTCTCAATTTTTTCACACAAGTTCTTGTAGAACTGCAAAAGGAAAATTCAAGATCGCACCGTGAGGCAGTTCTCAGCTTTAAGCAACTCATTAAATATGTCAAATTCATGCAGGCAGTTTGTTTGTTTTTTTTTTTTTTATAAATTTTAAGCTTTCGTGTTTTGACACATCTTTCCAGTTTCCATTAGTATAAATGTACAGTTAATACCATGTGATATTCAAGAGTGTCTCCAGCTGCCTTTCGGACATCCACCATGTAAAGAGATGGGGCAACTTGGAAAACCTTTAGACGGTAAAAAACAGAATCATTAATAAGAAGCACATGGTACCAAAGATCAATAAAAGTACTACGCGCATATTGAACTTCGGAAATACCTCCAAAACAACGGCGAAATTGACCGCCTTGTTTGCAGATAAACCTTCAATTCTAGTCTGTGAAAGTAAGCAAATTACATTGGTATTTAAGAAATAAAACAACAACCATACGTTTAATATGTTTTTGTGTAGATCCTTTGACAAAAGCTTACTATCAATTTAATTGGCTTGATATCAAATTTCCTTTCCCCCGCTATTTTTACCGTTTAAGTTTGGAAAATCATAGAGGGGTAGCTCACATTTCAAGCATGTGGTGGTTAACGATAATTATCTGAATGCAAATAGAATTTTAGCAAGTGTACCTTGTAGTTACGCGTATGGACCTTTAGTCCCATTGATTCTGCAGCGGCTTCAATTGTAGATATGATGACATTGGCAGGTTGGCGTGATACAAAACGGGTTTGTCGCTTGACATAATCCTGAAAAAGACATAAGAGTAAATGAGCTGCTTTCCGATACAATGATGAGTTTTCGTCATTCTTGAAGGGGGTAAAAACATAAAGCATACAAATGGAATTTAAAGTTACAATTCTAATACACATGTTTTATGGAACATCATGAACCATTTGAGTTACACTGGCCTTTGCACCAAAGTGCAATACTTCAACCCAATCATTTTTAAGAGGCAACTAAGTTATAGTTTCTGAAGAGTCCAACAACTACCAATCAGAACACATTCATATTAAGACTGCCAATAGTTTCCCATCCAACCCAAGCACAACCAATGCAGAAAACAGCAAATGACTAGTAAAAGTTGAACAAAAGAACGAAGAAAATGAAGCACAATGTAGATAGATGTCCATTTCCTTGACATGAACTTGAATTTTGTGACTGTACCTGGCGCCTATCAAACAACGGCGAGAGGTTCAACCCTTGAGACAAAGTAATCATTTCAAAAGCATTCATAATGAAAGGGCCATTGTTGGTACTTTCAGACTTTTCAGCTACAAATTCATCCTGCATAATTCAATGAACAAGAGCATTTTTTAAAAAGTGAAACTGAATATTGTATTTGAAAAAGAAAAAAGAATAAGATCTTTATCTCTACTTGCATAAAAGACCAATCATTTTAGCCAAGAAAAAAGAGCAAAAGAAATAAATTCATACACAATTTGTTTATAGATATAAATATATAGCATTCCTTCTGCCTGTATACTGAAAATATTTTCATGTATAATGACAAAGAAGAAATCTGACCTCAATGTCATCGAAAACAGCACAGACGTCATCCAAACTCACTTTTTCATCTTTTCTACCTTGGATAGGAATATAATTTTTCTGGAACCAT
>CM008334.1:6361756-6374342 GCA_002525835.2 Ipomoea batatas | reverse complement strand
GGAGTGAAGGATTTTGGCATAGAGCTAGGTGAGGTGAGGCATATATTTTTTTTTTGAATACAACTGACCCTATTACATTGTAGTATCTATTCATCTATACTTTTCTCAACCTGTTGAAGCACATAGAGTCAATTTCGAGATCTCCTCCACTGAGACTCGAACTCATGACCTCCCATCTGAGGGTGGCCACTACATGCCAATTGAGCACAAGGTGCTTGGCTGAGGTGAGGCATATATAGTTACAGCTGAAAGAGAAAAAATAACAGTGATTGGTTTGTTTTTGTTTGTTTGTTGCCATTATGTGAATATTATATGATATGATAGAAAATTTTTAAAAGTGTGGTGTAGCATCCCCTTTCCCTATCCATCTCTGCGACACCACAGCGGACGAGGGGGGCGAATTTTGCTTCATTTAGTTTTTACCGAAAAAGAAATATTATTTTTCCCCCCACTAAAATAGCTTCCTCATCTTTTACTTTCAAACATGGCATTATTTGTAAGATTTTAAATTTTACTTTATTTTTGCATTTATTATTCGTGTATTGGATCGCTCCAACTAACAGCAATCATGCACAAATAAAAAATATATATATATTTAATATGAAGAATACCAAAAAAAAAAATTGTCCATGCATGAGGTATACCCCTATTGTAGACATAGGGTTCATTTGAAAACTTAAAAAAAATGATTTTTGGTACTTTTTTTTTTGTTTTTATTTTTGTTGTTGTTTATACTGCTTAGCTATTTAAAAAAAATGAAGTCAATCAATAGAAAATATATTTCTGGTTAAAGGAAAAAAGATCAATTTGATGAAAAGTGTCTTGTTAATTCTAGATCTCACTCTCGCACTCGACTCTCTCACCCCCTCCCCCCTTCTAGACTCTAACTTGCCTAGAACCAACAAGTGGTATCAGAGTGGTTGTTCAAATAGATCAACTATCTTAGTCACACTAAGCAGATCTTGTTAAAAAAATTTCAAAATATTTTGTTTTTGTAGCTTCGAATTACACATGTATAAGGGTATGGATCTTATTCCAAATTCATAGGAAGATTTTGAGGAATAGAGGACAAGACCTCAAATACATCTTTGATCAACACATTCTATGATGTGGATGTAGTAGTGGAAAATAGGTAGATAAGAATTGAGAAGATCAACACGGCACCATTAGCACCACGTGCAAGACCATCCATCCAAAAGTCGAACGATGAAAAGGAGGAGGAAGAAGATGAAGAAGAAGACCACATCTTAGCCAAAGTTTACAATGATGCTAAGAATAAGATCATGAAGACACTTGACAAAGTGATTATTGGCAAGGTCAAGCACATATGGCAATGATAAACATCTTTGGGACAAACTTATTGAACTCTCAAAAGGAAATAAGGAAAATCAGGGAAAACAAACTTCATATTGTTGTTTGAAAATTTGATTCTTTGGAGATGTTTCCGGGTGAATCCACTGATCAAATGGAAACCCGCTTTACTAATATCTTGGGCGAGTTGTCTATGTTTTAGAAGCATTATACTAAATGGGAGATCAACTCCAAGATATTAAGAGCTTCGCTCAAGGAGTGGTGGTCCAAGGTCATTGTCATAAAGAGTAGTAAGGAGTTCTTCACCATAAAAAACGAGTCCTTATTTCGGAGTCTCAAAATACCATGAATATGACATGGTGGTACTCAATTTGCAACTACACAAATACATCTAGACAAGTGCGCCCATGCTTCAGCATATAGAGGGTGGATCGGAGTAACAAGTGTTGTATCCACAGGGACTTCGAATATCATCCAAACTTACCCTTTTTTTTTTCAATAGCATCTTAAAATAGGATACAATTTTCTTATTCTAAGTAAGATTCTTTGTCTATGTAGGTTAACAACTTGACATAGCTGTCAAGGAAGAAAGAAGGTATGGCATGATTAGGGATCTTCCATATTGAATGCAAGTAAAATACTCTAAGTATTCACGATCATCAATTGAACTTCTTATTGGACTTTCATGACTCTTCCACGCATCAATGTTGCATAAACTCAATGTATTGTTGTCTTAAAGTTTATTCTTGGACCTTGTATTGCATTGAGCCCAATAGAGACTTTTAATGGATCATGTGTGAACCGATTTGCATAAGTTTCTCAACTGCACCAATCGTAAAGTAAAATGATTTTAAGGTAGTGACATAATTCCATGAACTAGAAATTTTTCTATTGTGAATTATATTTTTCAAATTTTTATACCAAGTAATACTTTCTACATTATCCTATTTCCTTAAGTGCTTATCTTAGTATTTTGCAATAGTAATCTTCTTAAAGGTAAATCCTAAAGAGCTATATTTAACTTCAACCTAATAATTACATAAATACATTAACAATCGAAACAAAATAACTAGGGAAAAATATGATTTTTTTTTTCTACTAAAGTCACTCCCTAGCATGACATACATATATGTGATACCCTAGTTAAATGACTTAAATCTACATCAACAACATCTGATGATAAATGCTAAGTTATAACTTATAAGTCTGAACTCTCTTTCAATTTTTTTTTAAAAGTGTGAGATTAGAGCAATAGTTTTGGGAATGATCTTATTATTGATCAATTTATGATGATGTAAAGTACATAATGAAGAGATATATTGATATGAATACAAAGAATCCTAGTCAGGATAGAAATAGTAAATGATAATATTTCTAATAATATAAGGAGAGGGAGAATGAATTCTAGTGTGCATGCCTAGAATACAGAGTACTAATACGCCCCTCAAGCTTAAGGTTCTCTAGATAGAACATTGAGCTTGTCTCTTAGATCATTTAGCCTTGTTGTGACTAGTGACTTCGTGAAGATGCCCGCTAGTTGGTCTTTTTGTAGAGATGTAGTTTCCTTAATTGTAGTTCCTTTGATGTTACTTTGTCACGAACAAAATAGAAGAATCTGACAGACCAAAATTTTGACCGTAGGATAAGCTATAACGAAACACTCATCCGTAACGTAACTACAATGGAACACTCATCTGACGTGCGGCTACAACAAGACACTCATCCGGAGCCTTAATAAACTACAATGGAATACTCATCCGAAGCCTTAATAAATGAAGCTGGACACAAAACGTGCCTTCAATGTATCCACTGAGAAAGAGAACAAGTTTAGTCCTCCTCGGCTGGGGGCGACTGATACCATATGAGAACAATAGTTCTGGGAATGATCTTATTATTGATCACCTATGAAACACTCCACTAAGGCTCGAATCCACAACCTCTACCTGAGGGAGTAGCTTGGTGCCACTGGATTAGAAGGTCCTTGGTACATTTGAATACTCTGTTGTACATTTGTATACACTCCAAATACATTCAAGCTATTTTTACTATCATCAAATCAAGACTCGGCAACTTTTATTTTAAAGAGTCTCATTGTTAATCAAAGATAAATGGAATTAATACAATCTCTTCTAGTCCTATATATAGCCTAGCAATTCAGTCGATAGTATTCTATTTAAGACGATAATTATTGAGAAGGCACTCAACTTTCTGGCCTAATCAAAAGATGGAATAATATTTAAATTTAAGAAAAAATGAAATATAAATATAGTTCATACGATATGCTCGCTTTGTTCGTTGATTGATCATATTCGCTTACGAAGTCGTAAAATATGCTTTGCTTTAATTACACTTTCGTGGTTATAAAAAAAAAAATTAAAAGAAAAAGAAGAAACTCACATAGTCACATTCCATAGGACCATGGTAAAATAACCTATATATCAATTTGACGATATTACCCCTAGATTTAACACCTATTTAACAGAAATTTTAACAGAGGACTATTTGTGGTCAAAAATAAAAGTCAGATGACCATTTGTGGTCGAATTGAAAGTCGATGACTAAAATGAGTACTAGCCCAATAGTCAGAGGACCAATTGTGGTATTATTGAAACAATGAAATGAGTACTTTTATAGTAAGAAACAATTACACGCTTAATTAAATGAAACGTCCATTACATAATAATAAGATTAATTAATTATAGGAAAACTCTAATCGAGTTAGTCTGGCAGTTGGCTCTTCATGGAGCTGTCTATTGGTCTTATTAGATTGAGTTGGTCAAATATATGGGTAACCTAAATTGATTTATTTCCTTATGATCATTTGCCAACTAAGGTCACAAGACGGATTTCTCCCAGAGCTACCCTTCGAATAGTTGGTGCAGTCTTTCCCGTATCAACATCAAGTAAGATATGAGTGACGCGCCAGATTTGAACCCAATAATAATATTGAGAAAAAAGTGTAACTGGAGGATATCAATATCCAACTCGAACTCTTAATTGGCATCTAATCTATACATGGTTCCTTCTTTTATTGTCAAAGGACAAAAATTGAATGAAGGTGGAAAGAAGATGTCATTGTTGGTGCTTGATTCTTGAGTTGAAGCATCTTTTGTTTGTCCAGCCATTTTTCTCCCCCGATTTTTAGCTCTTAATTGATACTCCATTATGAGTCATGAATTCAACTTCAATTCAGTCTTCCATTCTATTATGCTTACTTTGAAATGCCAGCTGCTAAAGTCTATGTAATAACGCGCATTTAGCTTTATGCCATAATCTTCGACCAAAGGATAACGTTAAGTTTATAACGCTTTTTACACTATATCTTATTCTTCTCACAAATACTGCCTACTAAATTAACGATTTTTACACTAAATCTTATACGGTTTAACATTACTTTTTATTCATTTGTGATAGAATTAACCAATTTATAAGTAATTAATCAATATATAAAGGGCTTTGGTACTTGGTTTAGAGTGTCAAATGGTACAAATTTTAATACAAGTTTTTAAAAAAAAATTGATACGTTGTGACTATTTTGAGATATATTATTTTGAATTCAAAAAGACTAGATTTGAATTCATTTAAGTAAATAGATGAAGTTTGTATACTCAAAATGATTAATGCGTTAATGATAAACTTGCTCTCTAAGTGTAGTTAGGAAAAGAGGCTTGGGAAGGCTCTCGAAAGTGTTGTCTAACAAATATATTCCCAACATTTATATGGTACGAAATATGTTGTTGGACGACTTTTTGCTGGTCTCCCATTTGGTGCTATTTAGAAATTAATTTTCCCAACACGTCTTCCTTATTTATTAAAATTAATTCACGAAATAAATACTAGGTTTAGAATTCAACAACTCTAGCCATTACAAATACAACAAATTACACCATGGACCAGGGTCTACCATGTATTGTGGGCTCTGGTCAAAAATAACCTTCAGATTATGTTATGTGTCTGTAGTTGATACATTATATACCTGCAAACACGGTCGAATTTTGTGCTGTGCAAGCTGAGCTACAGCACAGGACCCCAAAGTTTAGAGTGCCAAATATTTAATTTTTACCTAGCTATTTAAGACATTTAGAAATAACAAGTTTGCAATTAGTTTTAAAAGATTCTAAATGGAGAAATGGTAAAAATGCGAGTTTATTGTATTTCATACTTGAGATCCGAGGTTTGAATCTTGCTTGCTGCCCCAACTTAGTGCATATCACGCTTTTGGTAGAGCCTCATTTATTTACAAGAACGAGGTCAAAAAAAAAAAAAAAAGATCCTCCCTACGACTATTAAGTACAGAATATGTTAACTGCAGACACAACTTTTGAACTAGGGTTCACAATACAATATAAACTCCAGTTCTTGGTATAACAATTGTTACAAATACATGATCGGTCGAGTTAGCATTTAAGTTTTTTATTCTAACAAGTCCATAGCTTGAGAATATTATGTGTAAACTTTTTTAAATATATAAAATTATTGATGGCGTTGTTTGATCTGACTTGCTGCTTGCTGATAATAAACTAGAACAAACTTTTTCGTTTCATTTTTAAGGCTAATTTGTTGCATGTCAAGGTTACATTTTTCACATTGAACGACTTTATAACAGTTCCATTTGGTTCAAGCAATTTCAAGATGTTGGTTCCGAACAAATTAATTTAAAAAGTCAGAGGGCAATGTAGCTAGGGGTGAATAGAATTTTATATATATATATATATATATATATATATATAAAGTTTGCATAAAAATATGTATAATAGAAATCTTTTGCTTGCCTTGTTTAAATAAAGAACACATCTAAGTTTTAAGAGTGTTTAGCAAATTAATAATTTATTTATAGGTATTTTAATTTTTAAGAGACTATAACATACTCCATTGAAGAAATAGACAAGATACGCGAAATAGGGGTTAAGTATTTTAATAAAGAGTGCCTATAATGTCATAGATTTGTGTGCATATCATGTTGGATTGGAGTACTTAGATATTGATGGTTGGATTATTTTGTGGATTGTGTTGTAATTTAGATGATATTGTGGATTGTATGATGTGTGTTAGTTTGGATAACATTGTGGATTGTATGTGTTGTAGTTTGGATAATATTGTGGATTGTATGTGTTGTAGTTTGGATTGTATTGTGAATTGTGTTGTAGTTTGGATTATATTGTGGATTGTATGTGTTGCACTTTGAACTATATTGTAGATTGTGATAGAATATATTGTGAATATTAGCCAAGCACCTTGTGCTCAATATTGGCATGTAGTGGCCACCCTTAGATGGGAGGTCATGAGTTCGAGTCTCAGTGGAGGAGATCTCGAAATTGACTCTTGTGCTTCAATAGGTTGAGAGAAAAAGTATAGATGAACAGATACTACAATGTAATAGGGTCAGTTGTATTCAAAAAAAAAAATATTGTGAATATTATTATAGGATTGAATGATTATTGTGGATGGTTGAACTTGATTATATTGAATATGGGTGAATTTTTTTTTTTTTTTGAAGGAATGGGTGAAATTTATTGTAGCAGAGAGAACAAAATTTTAAAAAATAAATAAATAAACAATTAGCGTATATTCTTCGCCAAGAACAGATGTTTATTGTCTACAATTTTTTTTTAAAAAATAACTATAGGCTTTTGTTTCCAATAAGGAACAAATGCTTATAACCTATATTAGGCGTCTGTGGACAACAGACCCTTAAAGTCAGGACTGTTAGCATCTGTTGTAAAGCAAACGCCTATGGCATGTTCTGTTGTAGTGCAAATTTCTTTACTTATCACTACATAACTTTTCTTCACAATGATCAACCACTAAATCGTCTTACAATACTCAGCTCTAAATTGTTATTATTCCCTAAGGCCAATCTCCACAAGTCTTAAAGTTGATGTATTCCTTCTTCAAGAAATGTTGAAGTTAGCTAGGTTGGACCCTAGCTTGTTGAATCTAGATGACTCAATTTTACTTAAAGATTTTAGATGAATACTTTAAAAGCTTGATAGCTAAATTGCAGCTAGTAAGTTTAACTTTTGTAACTTGATTTTCAAAAAAAAAAAACTTTTGTAACTTGCATATATAATTTATAGCGACTAAGATGAACTCATTGTTCCCTTTGAATTCAAATTTATTTGAATTTGCCGGTTGGCACTCCCTCTAAATTTTCTATAGGATAATAGCTATGCATAAGAACTATTTTTCAAGACTTTGCATTATAATATTCGTAAAATAAATTTTCTTCCAATTTTTCAGCACATTATGAGGCTTTATCTGAAAATTGCAACAAACTGCTCATATTAACTTTCAATTCTTACCCTTTGTTAGAATATGTCTTTATCTTCTTTGTGAATTAGGTCTACAATTATTTTGCAGAAGATAAGATGTACAATTTCGACTCCTCCGTCAATATAAGTTTTGTTTTTCTTTGCCAAATCTTCTGCAAATATTACATCTATTATTTCATCAAGACCTCTTTTATTCGATCAATTCTTTGATCAAATAGGTCTTCTCATTGTAGAATTCTTCTTATTCACAAGTTTTTGCCAAGATACATTTTCTATTTGTTCAACTTTTTGAATCGAGTCTTTTTCTATTAGTATGACCTTTCTAATTAGCTAGCAAAGTTTGCTAAAATTTTGATATATAGTCTTCTCTTAGGAGTTCAACATGAATGTACTCTTTTGTTTGTAGACTTAGCGAATTGTGACTTGAATTAAATTGATCGACTTCAATATAAGTAATTTTTAATAATAAATATACAGTCTAACTATAATTAAGTTTAAATTTTAAGTTGAGACATAACGCACACATATATTTTATTTTTATGAATTAAATTGATCGACTTCAATATAAGTAATAAGATAAAACCGCATCATTTAAGATACTAATTGAAGTGGTGTAAAAAATTGGAAACCATTTGGCATGAGAAAGTGAAAACATAATAGGAAAGATTCTAATGTATAGTAAAACTCCAAACCATATAGTCCTGCAGTAGTCCTCTCAACTGAACTGAGCTTAGTGCAGAAAAGAGGGCAGGCATGAGAAAAACCAGAACATTATCAAGTAGTGATGTTTGTCGGGTCAGCCAAACTGGTTATTGGGCTGGGCATAGGTGTTTGGCTCAGGTCGTTTTCCATGTCTCAGAGTAATTAATACCCCCTCTAGTACTACACATACATACATTCATTCCACATCTTTCAATCACCACCATTTATATATAAATATAAATAATAATGAGGTAGTCTACATTGGCAACTCAGTTAGTCACAGGGGTAAAGTTTGCGAACAATGACTCGGGATCTAGTCTCATCAGCAGCAGTGTGAGAGCAACCTCTCAAAGTGAGGGGGCTCCTAGTGCGCAATAAGCAAAGGTTTAGCCTCTGTGTTCGTTACCATGATTTGCATCCTCCCAGATGCTCTGTCGGGTCAGAGCGTGAGGGGACCCTTGGGGTTGGGGATTCAACCTTTTGGGAACAATAAATGATAATGAGGTAGTTCAATAGTTTAGTATTTAATAGTTTGGTATCAAAACTCGGTAAACAAATTCTCTTCTGACAAAAAGGTTGAATCGCACACCTCAGGCGCCCCTGTACTTTGGTCAGAGAGTTTGTAGAAGGATAAATAATGATGGCTCAGCTAATCAATAGAAATTAGACTTTTGTTCACTGTACACAAGGACACATCCTTCGATTCTCCTTGCTACTTGGATCAATTGACACCTCCTATCTTGCTTGCAAGTCTTTTTTCTTTTCTTTTCTTTTTGGGAATTTTTCTTTGTACTGAATTTCTTTTTTGATATTCCTTTTTCAAATAAAGTCTGCACAACAATGCCTTTTTCATTGATATTAACACTGCAAGTGTATATAATAGCAGTTGAGAGAGAAGAGCCAAATTACATGTGTAGTACATATTAGAGTATTCCTTAGTGACCTTTGCAATTGTTTTCATAGGGCAAGCTAGTTTGTAGAATGTTGGGAAAGCATACATCAATTTCATTCTACAAATTTCATGATTCTAGTTTTTAAATTAAGATCAATTTAGTAACTAATGTGTTCTTGATAACTTCTAAATTTCTTTTGAGTTCTATGGAGTGAGAGTAGATTTTTTAAGGGTTTTTTTTTTTTTTTGTAACGAAAGAAATACGCAATTATGATTCGACGTTGTGTATTGGGTAATTAAGTCTTGCTCGCTCCTGCGGAGACTAATTGAAATGTGTTATCTTTAATTTGTAGAATTATGAGTTGGATTGTAAACCAATCTTGAACCCTTGTAGACATAGTTAGTATTGTTTAGTTACATTATATTGTTTTGGGTGGCATAACAAAAGATGGCAAATTATACCATGGACCGGGTCTACTTGTATCGCAGATCCTTGTCTAAAAATAACTTTCAGATTCTATATCTATAGTTGATACATTTTGTACCTATGACAGTGTAACTATCATATTATGTGTCAGCAATTATGAAATTATTTGTTTACATGTACAGAAAGAAACTGTTAATTGAAGGTATGAACCCTGGTTGATGGTATAACAATTGACAAAAGAGAGAGTCGAGGAGAGAGCATCAAGAAAACAAAAGCTAGTATAGGGTCCTCGGAATTATTGCAAAACAATAATAACAGCCCAAAAGAAAAGGCATATAATATACATACGGAATGGCAAATGGCCTTTGATCATCACTGCACCACATAACTCATATATGATGGATCTCATGATCTTGAAAGCTGTGTTCATTTGATATATTCTTCTTTTCTACTTCCTTTAATTTCCACTTTCAATATTAATCATTTTTCCAATTATTATTTTAATTCTTATCATATCAATTTCTTTTTGAAAACAAAGGTGTTGGTACGTGCACATTAGCATCTATGCATGCGCACATCTTCATTTTGTTAACCAAGTTATATTAGCAGAGTGGGATGGTGTGAATTGAAGTTGATGCTAAATGAAAATGCTTGCATTTATGGAGAATTATATTCAACCACACAACAATTGAATAATAAATAATTAAAAGTATAAAGAAATTAAAAATAGAGAATAAATAAAAGGTGTTTCAATAATTGTCTAATATATGAGTTATTTAAGTACGTACTCCTTTAAAACTTAGAATTCTACTTAATCATTTGTCTCCCCATTAGTCATTATTAGTACATCAAAGCGGACTAACGGACCAGGTTAGACCAGTCTGTCATTTGGACAAGATTATGGACAACTAGCCCAACACCCACCATGGCCCGTGGGCCGACCCGCCAAAATTTTAAAATATTAAATTTAATAAAATATTAATTCAAAAAATTAATAGTCAAATAATACAATAGTACTATAAATAGCTTAAACAAATAATAATATCAAAAAAAAATTGTTTGGGTCTCAAGAAAATATTAAAATGTGTGTGCATATTTAAAGCTTTCAAATTCAAAATTTTCGTATACCATCTCACGCTTCATTTACTCCTTAGAATTGAAGCCAAATACTTAAGTCTTTCAAACCTTTAGAAAGTCTAACTCGAGACTTGAGATTACAAACTTATCAATTTTGCACTCAATCCATAAAACAATGTTATACACTCAACTCTTAGTCTTTTAGGAGTAGAGCTGTCAAAAAGGACAAAACGTGATTGAACCCGTTTAACCTGTATTTTAAATAGGCTGTGTTGGATTGAGTATATGAGATTTTTACTATATTTTAAAACATTTTTCAATATAGGAATTGAACCTTTAAGTTTTCAATTACTCAAGTTTTATTAAAACTAACTATCCTAAAGACACTAGTTGAACACTTTTGTATAATTATATGTTTAGTTAGGTCATTCACAAGCATTGTATATATAACTTATTTATACTAAATTTATTACAAGCATTAATTAATACAATTAATTTCATCTATATATAAACATTAATACAAAGTTTATTTATTATATAAATTTTATAAAGTTATAAACTATATATTTATAAAGTTTATAACCTAATAATATTATAATTACAAAATAAAAATATTGCATGTAAACCATATTAGTATTAAATATAAATTAAATAAATTATAATTATATATTAAAAGTAAAAGTTAATTATATATATATATATATATATATATATATATGATGTTTGTTCATAAGCTTTCTAACTTGAGCAATTTATACAACCTCCTTCACTACTTTTGCACATTCTCCTACCCTCCATTCAAAACACATTTGTAGTACTAAGTTCGTATGTGTGTTGACCAATCGCACCATTGGGTGACCTAAATCCGTTAGTATTCATTTGAGAATCTCATAGTTACTCTCCCTATTCATTAAACATTGTTTCCTTACTAATTAATATTAAGAATTTAAGATATTCAATAAAAACACTCACATTATTCAATAATAAATTTAACAATTGATTATTTCATTTTCAAAATTATTTATTGAATAGAAATTCAAAAATACATTATTTGGGAGAAGAAAAAAAAATTTCAAAATACATTATTTATTCATTCAATACTCTCACTTTTAACGGGCAAAATTTAAAAATTAGAAAGTTAATCAATTTTCAAAATCATCCCATGTATTAATCAAGAAAGCACATAGAGTAGAGTTCAATTAAAAAGAGTAGTCTAATATGAAAGAATCTTTCAAATTTAACTCTAATTTTTTGAAGAGTTGATGTCCAATTGTTTCAGTATGGATGGTAACGCTATTCCGAAAAGTAATTAGGAGTAAGTAAAGAAACAAGTAGTAGTATTGATGGTAGTTTGAGTATAAGTTTTGGCATGTGTCCCCTGCCGTGTCACATGAGCTCAGTATTTATACTGACAAATAACCAATTAATCTACTCTAATAAGTGCAGCGGCTCTATACAAGTACAACGACTCTATAATAATTGCAACGCTCTCCTCAATAAATGCAATGACTCCTTAATAATTGTCGTGCATAGCTACTTCATAAAGGCATTGCTCTATGTTGCCTTGCACTTAAGTGCCTCGATGACCGTACCATTGCATTTGATAACCTTTATTGCTCTAACGGGGTGCTCTCATACTTCCGAGTCCGAGTCGGATCAAGTAAACTTAGTCAACTATCCCGTCACCAACCCTCCCCTCCCGAGCCGTGAGTATAGTGGAGTAGGCAAATGGAGATACTAATGAACGATGGTAAATGAAAACTTGAGAGAATCCAGTACACCGAGTTGTACAAAACATATTATAATTTGATGAGGTATCTAACTAGATATATAGATAGATATATAGGTCTCAAAAGTTGAATGAAGGTGGTAGTACTTATTTGTGCATATAATAAGGCTGGCATG
>CM008334.1:6289999-6301544 GCA_002525835.2 Ipomoea batatas | reverse complement strand
AAGCTAAACCTTAGATAGATGTTCTTGTGTTGTGTGAGTATATGGTTACATGAAACTAAGATGTTGATAAGGGTTGGTATTTATGTACACAATATCATGGTTATGTATGGACCGTAGGGCCATGGGGGTGGGGGTGGGGTGGGAGGAGTTGTTGCAATTGAAACTACCGGAATATGGTTGACATTGAAAAAGGGGAGATGATTAGACAAACCAAGAGAGGGCATGTATTAATTTTAAATGTTTCTATGCTTTTATGACTATCGAAATCGAATCCATATGTACTTAGTAATGTCTTTGTGAGAGTGGTTCTAATAACTAGAGTGAATTGTAGCTCGCTTCAATTATATGACAAAGTGGGTGTTTGGTAAATAGTTGTTAGCTTATTAAGTCATTGAGTTTAATTAATTGATAATATTATCTAGTTGTAGAGAGATATTTGGTAAATTAGCTGTTAGTTGAGCTGTTCGGTTACATACAAAACATTTATATTGAATATTTAACCAATTCAAATAACTTAAAATTGGTCAATAAGTTAACTATGTTACCAAATATGACCATATTTACTTTTAACTTTTACTCCATACTTTCAATTTTTTTGTATGTGTAGACAACTTTTTCTAGACCGACAAGATGAAAATGTCCTATCCATATTTACCACATCAAATGAGTAGAATTTGGGAGTTGCATAGTAAAACTCTTCATAGATATCGGTGTAGTATATAAAAAAAAAATACTTTTATGTTTAATTACTACATTTTTTTGTATTATATTTTTTATTTTATAACTTGATTTACATTTAATTAATTTAAAATGAAGTCTATAAATTTATTAATAATTAAATATAAATATATGTCTAAAACGGTTTTTAAATTATATGATAAAATAAAATGTTTAATATAAAAATTTGATTTAGATATCATTTTTCTTAAGCATTATGAAAGTAGAAACATGACAAGGAATTTTGGATCAAATTCCCTTTCATTATTTTTAATTTATTCTCTCTTTATTAGCAGTTCAATTATACTTTTTGGATATTATTTGTTTAATCTTTCTTTGGGTCATTTTTTATTATTATTATTTTGATCATCTACAAAATTCCTTTGTCGCTTATTAGCAAAGGATGTTGGAATGATGGTGAAGTTTGATGTGGCCGCCACGTCACTGTTTTGGACGAATAATAATGTATGTAGCTTTATTCATTATTTTAGTTTTTAAAAAAAAAATTAAAGAATGTTTTTAAATATTAATTATTTTTAAACAGATTTTTTTAATTCCATCACGTCAACTAATATATTATTTTCACTCTGTTATGTGTCCATCATGCCATTTTCACAATATTTTTTTAAAATTCATTGTTGTGTTGGTGTTAATCGGATTGTAGCTAACGCCTAACAGGTTGCATGTCCTATAGTGTTGTTCAGGCAAATTTCTGGGCAATCTTATGGGTTCCAACTTGTTTAGGATAGGAGTTTCGTGGGGCAATCTAGGCGAGCTAGTCAGATAATTAATTTAATAATTATAAGATTTCAAGTTTAATTTTATGTAGAAGTTGTTTGTTGGCCTTTTTTATTTGAGCTAGTTAGATATAGACATGTTATAGGATGATTTATCTGTTTGTGGTCCTTTGCCAGTTAGGGTCACAATGTAAGCTTCACCATATTAGAGCGCATATTCATATAGCGACTACGAGTTTTCTCCTAAATTGGATGATGGAAGGTTTCATTATGTTGTGTTTGAATGTGATATTGAGGTAGATGGAATTAGTTGAGTCAATTTAGGATTTTAGTTGAGATGAAACACATCATTTAATTGAGTATTATAGTCAACTCCATGTAAAAGGTAATGAGTTCAAATTTCCGTGTCACTCTATAAGAGAAACTACAGTTCACCAGTTGGTTGGAGCACATAAAAAATAATCGGCTTGCATACGTGAGAGACCATGTTAAGCATATATATAATATATAACATAAATATACAACTCAACTATTAATTTAGCCTTTTAATTGAGACAAAACAAATCAATTAATTTGGTCCAACTACATTATTTATTATATTTTTTCTTTCACCAGGAAAAGAAACAAAATTACATATATTCTACGCATGCATGATGCTATTTTATATATGTTAAAGGTTACTCAATCAAGGAATTTATTGGCCTAGATGACATGACAAATCGAGCTTAAACCACCCCTAATTTATAAATATGTTTTAAAATATCTGGAAAATAAAATTTTAAAGTAGTATATTTTTTTATATAAAAAAAAACTTAATTATTTTGTTTAAATACTTAATTCTACGGCTGAAATTGGAGAACCGGAATTTGGGACCATGGTGCATTGTATTTCGCTTTCAAGCTTTACTTTGATTGTTAAGCATATATAGTATATTTTATTTTATTCCATTTATTTATTTTTTTCCACTTTGTGTCACTTCTAAAATTACTTTTTTAATGACAATAATTGGCATCAAAATCTATTTTAAAATTTTACTTTAGTGAAATAGGATTTGGATAACTTCTGGACTAAACTTCCATTAATGTTCGCCGTGTCAATTACACATACGATGATTCTAAGGACTGCTAGTACGTACGTTGTGGGTACCATTAATTAACGTTGTATATATGTCATGCATGTGTATTGCTGAAAGTGGTACTAAAATAGTAAAATAGTGTGCCAAAAAATAAATAAATAAAATTATACTTTTTCTTGGGAGAAAAATTTAACCACTTAATATTCACAAGTTGAGTATATAAGTAATATATTCAAAAACTTAATGTGTAAATTTTCATCTTAATTTGTAATATTTAAATAAAAGCATAATATTTATAGAATGAAGTATGTTGCAGATTATTTTGAGCATATAATATATTAAATTCATTTTCTAAACAAGGAGAACCCAAATCTATTATGACCTGATCAAAATTGATAGTAGACCTTACTCAAACTAATACATCAAAATAGCCAATTAAATTTTTTTTTCTTGAACTTTTCCAACAATATATAGGCATATACCTAGAGAAGGACATTATTAACCTATAAAATTAAAATACAAGGAAAAATAATAATAATAAGTACTAGCTCGTATCTACCTATAATGGCTACCAATACAAGACAAATTATGATGGAGTATTGATTTGGCAATTTACCAGAATAAATTATTGTGACTTCAATAAAACGTCTTTATTAATATATACATATACGGATCGGAGTATTTTATGTATGTTACAACGTTACGTACTTAAGTATGTATCAAAATAATGTATGCACGAGGTCATATCATTGTGGCTTACCAAAATCTACAAATGATAATGTTATTTTTATTTTCACAATACCTTCTCACTTTAAAATATGTGTCCACTTCCACATCATCAAATTTGTAATTCATTCACTACTTTACTTAAATTCTTGCAATATTCTTTCACCTTCAAAAGTGATCTGATCACACTATCATATCACAATATAATAAAATAACAAAATAATAATAAAATTTTAAAAATAAATAAAGTACAAAAAGGTTGTCATGTGACCACCTTTTATGTACCTAGCAAGCTTGCTATACACCTAAGCATTAAAAAAAAAATCCACTTTGACATGCAATGCCATTTCATCTTGCAAAGGCTATGCTTTCAAGGACAAGGATAACCAAGACGCCAAAAGGCCATTAACACTATTGCTCTTATATGTGTGTGCGTGTGTGTGAGAGAGAGAGAGATCTTTATTAGTATTAAGCGTCAACTTATTAGGGCGCGGATAAGATGACACCAGTTTCTTCCTTTTCAATTAGAGGTATAAGGTTTGAGCGAAAACAAATTCTAGTTAGCATAACTTTATTTTATTAGCCTATAGTTAAGTCAATTGATTGGCTGATAATCAATAAATATAAAATATTATATATTTAGTCACGTACTTTCACATGATACAAGCTCTGATTCAAAATTTGTACCTATTTTGTTATATATACATATAAAGACTAACATTTTGCTTTGTTGAGTGAAATGGGTACGCAGCAGTTGACCTAATGGCGTAATTAGTGCAGTTAAATGAGTAGTTAACTTTCCCAATTAGGACACTTTAATGACGCATTCTTTTCAAATTCTGATGTTCTAGTTTCTGGGTTTTTCCATTTTAAAGTCTAATGATAAAACTATGTTGTCAATCTTCCTAGGACCAAAAAAGAGACATAATATTCATGTGTAGATTTTAACACATGTAGTTCGGTTCTGACTTATGAAGTTCACTCTTTATTGGAGTACTAAAATTTCAACTTATTTAGCCCATCAATCTTTATAAGTTCGGCGCAAACTTTATATTTTGTCTGCTGGATTTTCCGGTTGTAATGACAGATTACGAATATTGTTTTCGTTGACTTTTTTTTAATTAATTATATTAATTTTTTCAACTGCAAATTAGGCAAATTTCACGAATTAGTACAAATGTCTTCATTTTCCCAAAACTATGAGGAATTGAGGATATTGACACTTTGGTTTGGTATTATATTTGGCATGTTTTATTATTATTTGACTTTAACGCCTGCATTGAATTGAAAACCAAGCTTTTAATATGTATATAACTTAACTCTTTTGATTTATAGGCAATTATATCAAAGTGAAGCCTACCTTGTAACCTTAGACAACAAATGATCAAAAGTAGGTAAATCAGTATATATTCATAGCTGACCGACTCAAATTAAAAAAATCAATAGATAATTCACACGGGAAATTAAACTTGAAACTTTGTTGTTACCAAACCAACTGTCTGACCAACTTGACTAAGGGTAAACTGGTAAATCGCAATTAACTTAACTCTGGCCTATACTTACAAAAGCTAGCTATACAATCAAAGACATATACTAATATTGTTAACGGAAACGTTAAAAATATTAACATGTATGTTGAAATTTATCAGCGTAATAAGGTCATATATATTAATGTTTACATATTGTAATTTTAATGTTTATAAATATAAAAATATAATTGTTAAATATAATAAATTATTAGAATTATTTTTAAGAGAAAAAAAAAAAAGAAGAAAAAGGATGACAATCAGTGAACCACGGCAAGATTTGACTTTGATTTACGGCTTGGCCTTTGCCTAGAGAAAAAAGCATGACTAGAATCGATGCATGGCGGCCATCCCCTTTATAAATTTATGATTTATTATTATTTAATTTAATGTTTATAAATACCAAATTATTTAAAGATTTACACAATAATAGACTACGGCATACAAGTCAATTAAATCTTTCGACGATCAAATTTTAAAAATAGAGAAATTATCATTTTGGTTCCTTAAAAAAGTTTAATTAATAAAACTTTAAATAATTTGAGAATCAAATTAGTTGAAATTGAAAATTAAAAATTATTTTAACAATTGAGAGATTAAAATGATGATTTTTTCTTTCTTTTATTTTACTCTCAGCTTTAATTTAAAGAGCAAAAATTTATATTCCAATGACCAAATTGGAGTGTTGAAAAAAAAAAAAGGGAAAAAAAAGACCTGAGTCAAAGAAAAATAAGGGAAATGAGGGGTCCACACAGCACGCGCGCATGACACGACAAGTGGGGTCCTCTGCGTGGTTGGAAGAGTCAAAGAGCTGATTGTGACCAAATTCAACCTCATTTCCACCCAAACCATTTTTAAGAAAAAAAAACAGAAGAAAAAGGAAACGTCTTAAGTTAGTTAAATTCGTTGACCCAGTAGTTACTTGTCGTCAGTACTCATCAATTTGTCACCAATTAAACGAAGATGAAGTTATTGAAGACATCCATTTTAGCCACTATCTGAAAATAGGATAAGGTAAAATGAGATAGATAAAATAATTTATTAATTATATATAAAAAAAAGATAAATTACATTAAGAAAATTCTGTTGAGTTTGATTGAAAATGTGTTAGTAACAATCAAATTTGTGATTCTATAATACGATAATTATGATTTACCACTTGATCACCCCTTTTGAAACATAAATCTATGTTTAAATTTTTATCTTGTTCTAAAAAACAACACTAGCAAACCATGGACTGGAATTTAAATTTTTCTATGAAAAAATTAATTAATTAATTATGTCGTATTAAAAAAACAAACTAACTGCAAAGAATATTTTTAGTAGTACTATACTTTTGACTTTACACCAAAAACATTTAACGGTTAGTCAGAAAGCTACATATGTTAAGAAGTTGATAATCTTTTTGAGTACTGTTGACTCTGTTACAATGTAATATTTAATCACAGTTATGCTGATTGATCACAAGATCTTTGGGAGAAGTTGACCATTTTATTTTCATATTATAAAAAAAAAAGGTCTTAACATTTGTTGCTAATATTTATGTTTTTAATAAGAGGTTAAAAATTAAACATGCAAATGAAAGTTAATTATTGAAAGATTAATTAATGAAAAATAAAGGGCTAATAGTATTAATGAGTGATTAGGAGGAGAATTTTGGGGTAGGTCAAAATTAATGATGTCAAAGAGAATTAGGTGACCCCTATCAACTCCTTTGGATTTTCCTTCTTGTTTTCTTTTTCAATTATTCTCTCACAATTCACAAATCCCAACAAAGACAATGACCCACTCAATTTGACCCGGCCCGTTGTTTACAATTCCCATCTAATTGCTTTTTCAAGACCCTCATCAATGGCTAATTGGCTATCAAGGAAAAAAAAATAGCTCGTTTCATAGGTAAAATTTCTCGTAAGAAATTAAGGATCAAGTCTTATAGTGATAATATGGAGTAATCTCTCAAAATGAGGAGCGCTCTTTGTGTGTAGTGAACAAAAGTCTAACATCTGTTGATTAATTAAGTCACCATAGTTTACCCTTCCACAAACTGTCGGACCAAGATGTAGGGGCGCTTAGGGTGGACGGTTCCACCTTTTTGTCATAAAGAATTTTTTTTTTAATCCAAAAAAATATGATTATATACTAAAATTAAATTAAAGAGTATAAATATGCTTAACTCAATTTTCAAATTAATTGTTGCTTTCTTTTCTTAAATTTCTTAATAATTGATGGAGTTATTATCAATTGATCATCCGCTTGTGTCACTCAACATGAGGGGTGAATTGAGTCTTGACTTGCTATCCCATGATAGTTTTGATCTAGACTAACTTACTTCTATCCTTTAAGTGCAAAATTGTTATAACCGTCTTATATTCTTATTAACAGACATCTACAACAAAGTTAATACTTTACAAAATTGAATACATTTTGTTATTGGATTACCCCTAGATACCAATAACTTGTTAATTAATCTCTACTCTTAGTCTCTTATTTAATTGATTGCCTTGTATTAAAATCCATTAATTTGTGCCGGGACCTATGAGTTAATTTAATTTACACCAATAGCAATAAGTAATATATGTAATATAATTATTCTTGAAAAAAAAATTAAATACTCAATATTCATTGAGTGTGGATGAGATGACGTGAGTTTCTTTTAATTTAACCATAAGTCTCGACTAGTTCAAGTTAATTGCCAAAAGAAATTATCGATATAAGGCTAGTTTTAATCATTAAGTTGGTGTTATTTGTGATTAGTGCTAAACAAATAAAATGAGTGGATTGTAGAATGCATAATGTAGTAATGAAGTTAGTAACTATAGAGCAGCGGTCTTTACCAAACACTCACTTATTGGATTTTCACATGGACTACTAATTAAAACGTCAAATTGGTAATAAACCCCAATGGCACGCTTGTCTTGTCTTAACCCTCCAACTTACAAATCGGATTATGTTCATTCTTGCCCTAGCAAACATGCATGCATGATGCCATTAATGCATAAGCAATATTTTCTATTTTATTTTTAGCTTTTACCCAATATTAATATAATAAATATAATATATATACTTTTTGACACAACAACAAAATTATGACTTACTATTTATAACTCAATCAAAGGATTAGTCTATTAGGTGATAACATTTCTCGAGTTTAAATATCATCCGAAAACTTTTGTGGAACCAAGTTGAAATTGTAATATTGTATGGTCTTTGAGATTAGAAGTCAACGCATGTGACAACCTACTTTAGACCCTTTTTACTTCTCGTTTTGAACTTGTTGAGATTTTGTTTGAATAATATCAAGTATGAAATTGTGTTAAGAATTTCTATTTTCTTATATTAGGTAGATACGGTATTCAGTCTGTTTCATTTCAATTATTATTATTATTATTATTATTATTATTATTATTATTATTATTATTATTATTTATTTATTTATTTATTTATTTATTTATTTCACTTTGAATGAGTGGCCATGCTGCCCATGCCGCCATGGTGTGAATTTTGTATTCAAATAATTAAAGAGTTGAAAAGTTTCAAGGCACTAACGTAAAGGGGCCAGAGTTTACTTTCATTTAAAAAAATAAATATAAAATTATGGCGATGAAATTTGAAAGCCACATAATTTTTAATTTTTATTTTTTGAAATCGAAAGCCACATATTATTTATTCAATCTTTTTATGAACAAAACGTGTCGAAAAAAAAACAAAAAAACTTTGTTGACGGACAAGAAAACCATTACCATATCTCAGATGGCCAGATGTCATGAGTCGTGACTGCTTGCTCAAACCGTCACTATAGCGTAGACGTATATCTTCTCCTTTTAGAAAAATGGTGGAATTTTTATCCTCCAGTAATACAAACTTAGTCATTGAGTTATACACGTAACTATCTTTAACCTCTAATTTATGTTAAAAAAAATGATGTTTTTAATTCCTTAGAAACTATTTATGCCACCAATATGTTAATTAATAAAGTAACGGATTTGTTCTTTCCGGAGCTAAACTCGATCACCATTTTGCGCATAACTTAATAATTAAAGAAGATCACGCATATAACTCAATGATTAAATATGTACTACGGGTATAATTGAAGGACTAAAAATATATATTTTTTGAGTTAAGAAAATTGTCTATTGGTCTTCTTGATTTGAGTAGTTCGTATATGGCTAACCTAAGTTGGTTAACTCCTTGTAGTCATTTCCTGGCTAGGGTTATCACAAAGGGATTTCACATAGAGTGCACTTTCGGATAGTGATTTATATAAATTGTTAGGCGAAAATGTAAGATTGACTGCTACGCAATTATAAGGAAACAAATTTGTGTCTTTGGTACTAGCTATATCTTTTATTCTTTTAACATGCTGGTAAGTGTTTGATCTTGACATAAATGTCAATATATTACAATTTTAACATTATTAATACGTCATATTGACTTAATTGCATTTATCAAGATGTACATGACATATACTATTACTCTACACTAAGATATATTTTGTTAAGATACATATGCATCTTCCACACATTTTGTTAATTTACACGTGTTTAAATCCCCTTAATCCTCACTACCCACCCACCCACCACCTCTCTCTCCCCACACGCGCAAATACAAAAAAGATTATCTAATTACATGTGCCAACGCCCAGTCGTGGAGAAGAATTGAACCATTTCCGTGGACATCTTAGTTTTCTTAAAATTAAAATTGAATTTGACTTTGATGTGTTTTATAAGTTTTTTTTTTTATTATATATAATATATATGAATGCATTTTCCACCAAAAATGTGTGGAAGTTTCTTATAGAAAGACAAGTCGTACTAATCATTTGACTAGTGGATGTCAGCACCAAATGTTAGTGGGTTTGACGCTGATAATTGACTTTTAATTTTGATGCAACTTTTGGCTGCCATAGCTTCCTCATCTCATCTCTATCTGACCAAATTTTTCCATTCAATTTAATTATTAACATGTTGATTATTAGAATTTACTGATGCCACTTGTTATTTGTCGTCTTATGTTGTTCACATTTCCTTTTATTTGCTTTCACATTACCCTTTACCCGCCTATAAAAAAATGTTATCTTTTTATTTTAAGTGTATATGGCTAATGCTCATCTCTTGATTGCCTTTGACATGATACTACATTTTTTTTTTTGGTTTAATTACGGGGTGGAGTTAATCAATTCATAGAAGTCAATGAATAAAAATAGTTTTATTGTTATGTCAACATGTGAAGATTAGGAGGAGAAAAATGTCATTATTCATATATTAGTTTCATCAAACATAAGACAAGTTATTATAAGATATTGTAGAGCTATCCATTACTAGTTTTATATTTGTC
This sequence comes from Ipomoea batatas, assembly GCA_002525835.2. Lineage (NCBI taxonomy): Eukaryota > Viridiplantae > Streptophyta > Magnoliopsida > Solanales > Convolvulaceae > Ipomoea > Ipomoea batatas. Next base: position 6,291,429 of record CM008334.1, on the reverse strand, counting down.
TAAGAAATTATCTTCTTTTTTTTTTTCTAATTAGAAGTTTTTTTTAGTCAGCCAACTATCAATCGCATATTGAGATTAATCATATTTGTGCTGGGTAGAACCTGGCCTCAAGGTGGCGAAGCACCAGATTCACACTTCTTGAAAGTGAATGAACATTATATAATGACTCATAATGTGAATACTAGCTATAATAAAGAAGACTAAGAATTTTATCATGTCATATAACATGGTGTCATGATTTTAATTTGAAAATTGTAATATGATATTCTATTTTTCTCACTCTCTTGTTTTTAAATAACTTTATTATAATTTCTTAATTATATTGAAATTATAGTATTTTTTTTTTGAGAAAATTGAAATTATAGTATATATTATGTAATATATCATAAAAATAATAAATCTGAATAATTTATCATAGAAATTTTTTACATTTTATATTTATTTGTTTAGACTAAAAAATGCCAGTCAATTAAACTAACTGAACCGTCATTATTGGTGCATCATAGCCTATAGCTTCCGCATTATCGAGATAACATAGTCAGTCAACCGATGCATAGAATGTATAATTGGAAAACAATAACCTAAAAGAAACCTCCAAAAAATAGACAATTATAACAATAGTTGAACAAAACCTTATTACAATTCAACAATTAATGATAATAAAATTCCCACTATCTTTTACACTTACATTTACCATCGATGTTAACTTATCGAAACAAAATTGATTGCATCACCTTCATACAAAATTGTTACTATCAAATTTGTCTTGAAAAATTCTATATTATTCATGTATGGTTGTAGACATAATTGAAGCATTTATGATCCATCAAATTGAATCATGTGCTCCATCTAACTAAAAACTTAAGCTAATAGTTAGACTGCACATTTATGTTTATATTATATATTATATATATTTATGCTCACAGACATGTACAATGAAAAACTCAAGATATATATGTCAAACAAAAATATTATTATTGGGGAGGTTTGGAGGGTCATCCTATCATCAAAATGTAGCGATAACTACTACGGAAGTATTAAAAAAAATAAAGTTATGCATTTACTACTAACTATAACTTTTAGTGTAATTGTAAGCAATTGATCCTGATGATTATGTTGTTAGATTTTTTTAATTTATTTTTGTTTTGGTTAGACTTATCTCTAAATTCCTTTTATGGTTGCTATTTTTAGTCAAACAATAAGGTGATCTAAACCTTAATGTATATTAAAACAAGTCAAATGGCATTACTTCCAAGTACTATACTCCAAACATCTCCCACGGAAGGTTTAACCGCTCTCATATACCAAGAATGTTGTTTGTTTGCCTTTATATTACAATATAAATACAATTAACTATAACTAACAATTAAATACGGAATAATCTATACTATATATAAAAACAATATCCTCCTCCCAAATTTTCCCGCCCA
>CM008334.1:6276109-6289595 GCA_002525835.2 Ipomoea batatas | reverse complement strand
GTTGCATTATGGAAAACTGTCTTGGTGTGTTTGGGTGATATGACTTGGTTTTGACCGAGAACATACGAAACAACCAATTTGGCCATTCCGGAAAATGACTTACGGAAAAAAATTCCGTAAGTCATTTTCAGGAAAAATGAACTGATTTTCCTTGGTCAACATAAAACATTTTCCGTTGACCGCTTTTTCGGACGTTGCCAAACACCGAAAACTCGGAAAGCATTTTCCAGAAGTCATTTTACGGGTTACCAAACACACCCTTAGTGTAATTGACTAATAATAATTGCGTAATAATTATTATGGTAATTAAGCTAAACATTGGTTGTAGAATTTTTTTTTATAATAATTATAATTAAATTATTTCTTATTTTTCCCATATTTATTTTAGTAATAATATAATTATATAAGTCATATTACATATTGATATTTTTAAGATAATTGTAGACAAACAGGTCATTTATTGTTCAATTAATTGAGTAATACTTTTGCACTAATCTTATAATCAAATAAATGTACACGTTCAATATTACAATTTTTTATAATTTCATATTTATTTTTATTTTCTAAATATATAATAAAAACTTTATCAATGCATCACACACAATTATTTGCTCTAATTCAAGCAAGGAAAACATTAGGAAACATACTTGATCCAACCAATATCATCAACTGCACTATATAATATTCGATGTTATAATTTAAATAATTGTATATCGATCTAAATATTCTTAAAATATTATAACAAATCCATTCCGTGCAACGCACGGGCGAAAATACTAGTATGATTAAAAGAAAGATTCTGGCCTTGGCTTTGTTTGGCAAAATGTAATTGAAAACTTAATTAGAAGTTAGTGAGTTAGTTGATTGATGTTAAAAGTGTTTGATAAAATTAATTATTGTATAAAATTAATAAATTTAACATGACAAAACATATTGTTGTTATTATAATAATAATTATTATTGTAAAAATTAACATATACTCTCAAGACATGTAAAATAAAATTATTTATAGTGGGAGAGAAAAATCATACAAAAGCTAGAAAGAACAAAAATGAAAATAAAAAGAGATTAAATATTTTAAAAAAGGGAGCAAATTAACTAACTCGAAATGTAAATTAATAAACTCTGTCAAACAAAACCTTCCAACTAAAGTTATAAAAAATCTAATTTAAAATTAACTAACTCAATCGATACTTCATATTATCTCGTATCTGGTTTCAACGCCATTAAATATAAATACTCTAAGAAGGTTATAGAGGATTAATTATAAATACGGAGTATACAAATCTAACTTATTATGTCATGATATATGACTATGATCCAACAGATCAGACATCTTATCATTGAAAGAGAGGTTTAGTTAACCTGCATGGAATAAACTCCAAAACTATTAGTTACGCATTCAAAGACAAGCAACCTATGATTCTTTAATATGATGCTAGTAGGATTTTGTTCGTATTGTAATATAATAAACATAATGTTTAATTTTGCATGACTTCTGGATAGAGCAGTTTGCAAGCTTGAGTAAGTCAAATTGTAGTTTGTTTTTTTAGGGATATGTTGGAGATTTTGGATATGGTTGTACTGGGAATTCACCTAATCTTAATTAAAAAACAAAAACAAAACAATATGATTCAATTCTTAAAATATCTATCATTGTCAATGTGTTATAATCCTAGGATTTAATTAACGTGTTAGGATCAACAAGAAGTCCAAAACTTGACAGCACATTGGTCTTTATAGAATGATAGACTTTTACCAATATTAAAAACATCGATATTCTGTTGGGTGGACAAAAAATTTATATTTTTATTTAAAAAAGATTTCCATCCAATACCTCCCCCAATAGGGCAAATTATTCTGTAAACCCGAGTCCAAAATACACAATTTACATACTGAATGTTCACAAGTCAAATTGTAAAAATTCAGTAATAAATTATAAACATTCAGTATGTAAATGGACACGGGTCCAACTTGCAAGATGCTATTGCTCCAACAATTTTTGGGTAGAGTTATGGGCTTAGACTTAGTATGACATAAATTGAAAAATACTGGATAAAAAATTTAAAAAAATGGACAGATATGAGGAAATAAGATCTTGTGAATCGGAAATGTGTGCCTGATAAAAAGATATGTGAATCCTGCGCAGGCCCATTTGCAACTTATAATCCATTTAGAAACGAAGAAAGAAGCCATCTTTCATGGCCTAGCTTAAGTTGGGCTCGTTATGTGGGCGCAAACAGTTGATTACATTATATTAAACATGCATGTTCTTTATTGTACATCATATTATATGCATTATTAGTTTGCATAATCAGATGAATCATGTCGGTGGTTTCCCATGCCGGCCAACTAGAGAAGCTGGATAGATTCGCAATTGATGGTAGAAAACATGGACAGGATTTGCTTCTAGAGGATATGATTGTCACTAGAGTTGTACATCATCGGCACCATTCTTGCAATGTTTAAGCAAGCTTTCCTAAAAGATGCTGGAATTGGAGTTGGAGACCGACACTGCTTGTTTATGAGCTTCCACTGTTCCGACACCATATTCATAACATGTTGCTTTCCATCACTTAATGAAAGACCTTGGTGTTCTTCTATCAGTTCTATGTAGTATTCTACATATGACGCATCATTTTCTTCTTGCTACTCGCCCTGTCATATATCACACATAAAAATCCATATCACAAATAACTTAACACTAATAGTAGTTTGCCAAGGATCTTGTAGTCCAGTAACATCAAACCCTTCCCTTTATACATGAGGTGGTGGGTTCGAGTCTCAGTGGATCCCTTTATACAGGAGGTGGTGGGTTCGAGTCTCAGTGGAGGCAATGTTGACTCATGAAGCCTACTATGTATCCAATATATTCTTTCTTGCCACTAATTTAATTCTATCTACATCTGTTTGTTTGGTAGTGGAACTCTGACATTCTGGAATGAAAATGAAATTCACATGTAACAAATTTAAGTGTCGGTAGGACTGGTTAGTTGTTGCATTAAATGATATTATGAAGTGATAATATGGAGTACGGACCTTCAAGTGGTAAAATCATTTGAGTTTTTTTCTTCAAAATCAATGAGGTCCACATTCTATAGGAATATTTTGAGAAAATATATCTGAGTATTTGTTGTGAAACTTGTAGCGAGAGGTTCTTTTGGTCAATTTTCATAATCTCTCCATAACTCCGTTCTCTCTAAAAATATATAATATATATACTCTTAATTTTGATGAGGGTAAATATCTCGCTATTTTCATGTAGTCCAATTACTCTTTCACCCTTGAAGTTTTAATTGAGAGAATAATCTGAATTCTCATTTAAATAATGATAATCTTGTAAAATACCTCAAGAGGGTTATTTCTTCATCCAGCAGTAAAATAACTTTATGAAATAGTGTTTGGACACATCTGTTGTAGGTTCTGTTCTACTAGATCTTCAGTCAGTCAGAAACCAACAACATTAAATCTTAACCTATTATATTTGCCAATTACATAATGGAGTTTACAAAGTAAACACTAACAATCTTCAACTATAAAAACTCCATGGAGGAACAACCTAAGCACCTTCATCCTTGAGTTCAATGATGAGCTCTCAAAATCTAAGCTCTCTACAAATTTACATGTGCAATCAATCGAAAATCATAGTGAAAATTAGTTTGACATTGAAAAAAAGAATCATGATTTTCACCTTTATAGGTTGTACATAAAAATTTTGCGGGCCTATTTATTTTCTACTATTTATTTTTTATTTTATTTTAGAGTAAATGATAGCTCATCCATAATAAAGTGATTGGGATAATACATAGTTGCCAAGCATGTAGTTTGTTCCATTAATATTTCTAACACTAATCCAATGCCGAAATCACATAAATCATCTAGCAAATATATAAACAAAAATACTGAATTTATAATCCCTTTCACCCCATCAAGTTTTCCTTGATGTTTGAAAACATAAACTTGACATGCTCTTCAAGGACAGGAAGTCGATGGTTGTCGTCGTAAGTGTACATCATTGGAATTAATCTCGCTGCATTTAGACAAGCTGTTTTGAATGATGTCGGAATTGTGTTTGGCGAGAGGCAATGCTTATTTAGTAGCTTCCCCTGCAAGGAAACCTTATCCAGAACATGCTGCCTTCCATCACTTAATGACCCACCTTCTTGCTCTTTCATGTAGTACTCCATGTAAGATCCATCTTTTCCTTCTTGTTCCTCATCCTATAATACAATAAAATGAAAAATATCTACTGTCAAAAAGTATATATTGCTTGTGGGGAAACCCCAACTAATTTAAGTTGGTTAGCCTGTTAATTTGGTAACTATATATAAAGTTACAAGTTCGACTGTCAACCAAAACAGTCTATTGGTCTTCTTGATTTGAAGACAACCTAGTTAGGTTGGTTTATCTCTTTGTGGTTATTTGCAAGCTAGAGCATTTGTTCAATTTAATAGAATAACCAATTATGATTCACCTTTGCAGTTCCTAGGTCGTCTAGCAGGCGAAGAATTGTGGCTACTGAAGATATAATGCCCTCAATATCTGTGGTCCCAATGAATTCACCGTAGCCAAAGAGAAAGAAGAGGTTGGTGAGGACCATGGGTACTCCTGAGCTTATAACCCCATTTTTCAAGTATTCATCAGCCTTTGGTGAGTGCCCAGAGGCAAACCACTTTGCCTCGATTAGAAATGCATTGCACAAACTTGCCCACTGTCATCAAATTAAAACATGCTAATAAATATAACTAACGTTTAGCTCTTCGAAATTAGATGAGAAGATTATTGTGCACTAGCTAGCTTACCTCTTTTTTCAAATAGTCTATAGGGTTCCATCCAAACTCTTGGTAAACTACATTGCTGATCTCATGTGTGGTTTCGTGAATTACTTTGAAACACATTCTCATGTAATTTGGTAATTTTTTGGTTTCGGGGAATTCCCACCTATAGTCCATATAGAAAATAAAATTAAAATAAAGTAAAAAATATCAATTAGACCATCTTAGCTTGTTGATTACTTATGTGAAGAGAGTAAGCTTGATAAGTGACTAAGTGAGAGATGTAGAGTGAAAAAATGTTTTATTACACACCTGTTTATTGTTTCTGTGAAAAGAATAAGTTCATCAATTGTACCATAGACATCAAAAATGTCATCCACGATGTAGACAAGGGAGATTGGCTTGGTTAGCTCTATCCTTTGCTTTGACAAACATGGATCCGTAACCGTAGCCATGGACCAAATGTACCACTTGAGCGGTTGCTTCCTAGCTAGCTTCAACTCCTTTGATAAAAGTCCTTTCCACCATCTTATATTACATGACAAAAGTATGCACCCCAAATTATTAATTAAAATAATGTATATAGATTTNATTTTTTAATGGTTTCTGCGGCACCCATAGTGGGGTTGGTGTCGCAGAAACCATATATTAAAAAAAAGTAAAAATGGTTTCCGCGGCACCCGTAGTGTGGTGGGTGTCGCGGAAACGTATAATTTAAAAAAATAAAAAATACTTTCCACGTCACCGTTAACAGTGACGCGGAAAATATGTACTTTCAGCGTCACTGCAATTCGCTACACCTCTATAGGTGTAGCGGAAACTCTTTTATGGGTGTAGCGGATTGGCATTTCTGTACTAGTGTCATTCCGAATCGTCGAGTCTTTACTTTTGAATTATTTGTTGGAACGTTCCATCCGGCTCATTCCGAATCGTCGAGCCTGACTCATTCCGAATCGTCGAGTCTTTTTAGATCATTATACCAATAATGGCCTATGCCACAAGGTATAATGGTGGGAGTATGTTGCCAATGAGTCATGAGTTAAAGAATGATTTGAGCTTTGAAAGTGTTGTGTTATGAAGTAATGTTGATGCCCGTGTAGCTAAAGCTAAAGTTGCTATTTTGAAGAACCTGTGTATGGTATGATGGAATTATATGACTTCGATACAGTTTGAAGATCGTGATTTGCACCTATTAAATTACTATAAAGCTTATTGTATTTTATTAAGGTTACTTGATCCGGGGTTGAGAAGAGTACTACTTACTGGGCATTAGCTCATTATTTGTATTTTCCTCATGTTTCAGAGTAGTTAAAGATATGTGAATAGTACGAGGCGCAAATGGAGGGATCTTGAAGGTGACTTTTGAAACTATGAGAAAACTTAGTCCTAGTATTGGAGCATATCACGAGCCTTTGGCTATTTGGATATTCCCTTCGACCCTTTGTATTTATGGTAAACCATTGTGCTTGGTTTTGGTGCTTGTGATGCATTTTGGACATATTACTCTTGATTGTAAATATTTAGTAGTGATGAACTGATGAGTTTGGGAAGACCTAGATATTTGTTGTGGAATTATTATGTATTCAAGTGTTGTTATGAAGGTTTCGAAAGGTATGTATGGTTAGGCTTCGTATTGTTACAGGTTTTAATGTAACGATACGGCCGGGTCATGTCCTAGAAGTGGGGCGTGACAAAAGCCCACTACATTCTTCACTGGCCCTGCACTGTTTTTTATGGTAATAATTTAAACCATATCTTTATAATATTTCTCTTATTGTCCTATATACTAAAACAATTAAATTTAACTTGTACTAACTAATATTCTTATTGTTTCAAACACAGTTGACATACCTTGACCGTTTCGAATTCAAAGGCAGAAAGATACAAAGGACAACACCTGCAATAACAGCATGGACTAAAGAACAAGTAAAGCAAAGGATAAAGTCAGAGATATTGTCTGGACAATTTGGAAGATGAAAGATAATCCCGCGATTCCAAAGGAAAGAAGAACAGGTACCTGAGCAGATTGCTGAGAATGTGCGAGATGAATTGTCTGATGAATCTTTAAGGAATGTCACTTCTGTCTTGAGGAAGATGGCCGACACAGTGGTTGAGTTTGCTGAAGTTATGGCTGAGATTGGCAACACCTGGACTGGAGGTGGAATAATAAAGAAAACATTTGAAAACATACATTTATTTATTTTAAACTGGATTGTAATATGTCCAGTACGGTGATTATTGGGTTGTGGCGAAGATTACTGGTATAGATGGTGGTTTGGACTGGTGTTATAATTCATGCAAGACACATGGCTGTAACAAAAAGCTTTCCCTAAATACTAAGGGTTTCTATGAATGTGAAAAATGTAAAAGGACATTCAAAGATAGAATTTGGAGATATAAGATTAAAGTGAGAGTTGCGGACAGAGATGGTACTGCACCATTCCTGTTATGGGACAGGGAGTGTACAGAATTGATAGGCATGTCAGCTATGGAATTGAGAGAAAAATATCCGGTGGTATTGTTTTAATAGATTTTCATGTCTTTATTTATGAGTTTACAATCAAACTATTTGTTAATATTAACTATGTTTAATTTTTAATTTATAGGAGATAAGGGAACTCTACCCAATGAGATTCTATCATGTGACCTAGCATTGACTTTTAAGATTGCAGCTAGAGCAGAACAATTTGCTAACCTTCATAATGTTTTTCCGTTATGAAGATTATTAATGATCGTTCATTGGTTGATTCATACTGTCCTGAATTACTTGAAAATTTAGACAATGATCTCACTTCTAGACTGGAGTCCAAAGACTCTTGAATCAGAAGAGGTTCATTTTTAGTCAACTTTTTTCATTTATGAATTCAAATTTATGTATTTGATTATATTATTTTAATAATCTGTTGTTTTTACATGATTTTTTTAATGAAGAGGAGGCTGAAAGTCCCATTGGCTTAATTGGTACTTCAAAGGATGAGTTTTCCTCAAGCAAGGCCTTTCATAGAAAATTAGTTCAGATATCAAGTTGGAGTGACAACTGATGATGTAGTTTGAGTATTTAAGACAACCGAATATTTGCCAAGGACCTTGTGGTCCATCCCTTTATACGGGATAGGTTGAGAAAATAGTTATGAACAAATACTGCATTGTAATAGAGTCAGTAGTATTCAAAAAAAAAAGACAACTGAATATTTTATATTACCGTTTTCTACTACTCCGTATTATTGTTTTGGTTTTTAGGTATTTTTGTTTACATTGCAGTTGCAGAATTTTTATACTTATAGCAGAAAGTTAAGAAAATTTTAATATTGCAAATTAGTACTCTCAACATATAGTAGAAAGTTAACACAAAAAATGTTATCTACTATACTAATAAGAGCCAAAGAGAGTTAGGCCTAAAATGGGTAGAAAAAATGGTGGTAATCAAATGGATGGTTCAGATGAATTATTTAATCAAATAGATGGCTAAGATAATTCAGATTAATATTTTTCATAGAGATTACCTAATTTAACCTTACTTTTATGATTTTCCGTTAAGTTTTCCGTTAAATATTCTCTTCTCTGTTAATATTCCGTTAACTTTTAACTTACCCATTAAATTCTATAAGAAAGGTCTTAGGTTCGAACCTCATCTCAATCAAATTTGACATAATTAAGTTTTTCACTCTATTTTACTATTATTAAATTAAATAAATTAGTAGCTACAACAAAAAATGATACATATGTATTTCTTTAATTTAGAATTATGTGTCTACAATACCTTTATTTGAAAAAATTATTCATTATCAAAAAATTAAAGAGAAATAATTTCATTAATTATATTGTCTTTATTTTCTCTCATGCAAAGAGTCTTTACATTCAAATTAATCAATTGATATTCATTACATTGTCCATTATCTTATTTTTACAATATCTTGTAATTAAATATCAAAGTTATATTACAAAATAATGTTATATATTTATTTACCAAATATTTTATTAATACTATGAATTTTTTTAAAATAATTTGAAGCTAATTATATTAACTACTTGGGGATTGGTTGACAAAGAAAGTACTCAAATAATAACCCAACAAATTGAAGCGGAATCATTCTATTTTACCCTTATTGAATTAAATAAATTAGTAGTTACACCAAAAAATGATACATATGTATTTCTTNTGGTTAAAGAAATGGATTATCGAAACAATTTTAATATGGTTGGTTATTGAAAAACAAACTAATACCATATATAGATGGTTAGATATAATTGTTTATAGATTTTGATGATGACTAGAGTGATTATAATTAACTAATTACAAAAGGGACATACTATGCAGTGCTCGAAATTACATATTGAGTAATTAACTAAGTATGCGACTAACCTAAATGATTTGGTTGATTAGTCATGTTGACATTGATTGCAATAGTTCATCAAATATGCTCTTAAATACGAAGCAGGCGTTGAGTATAATAACTATCAAACTAAACATTATTATTGTTATATATTTTGTCACATATATATTTGTGTATACAATCAAAGCTTTTGGGCCATTAACGAGTAGGCTAGTATATGAAATTAGGAGAGAAAATAGCATTATTGTAGGGTATTAATATAAATAAATGCAATATTATTAGTATTTCAAATAAGGTAACAAATTTATTTCATTTTGTCAATTAAATTTACTACTCATTCTTTCTCATTTTATATGTTCGGTTCAATTAACAATATCTAATTAAAATTATTTACAGTTTAATTTTTCATAATATTAAACTTAGCGTTTAAATACTCCGTATAAAATTTATATATTTTAAAACTATTTAACACAAAAAATAATTTACCTAAGGATTATATACTGAAGGATCTTTTATCAATGACTAGTATGCCACCCGTGCGATGCACGGACTAAATATTTGAAATATACGAAGTAAATTTTATGTTATATTCTTAAAAACAATTAATATTATTAATTTTAATATATAAAAAGGAAATATGAGTTTACTTTTTATTTTTTAAATTTTGTTGTTCACCTACAATTATAACATTGTTATGGTCATAAAGATGTGCAATTAAAACAGCAATGGATATTTAAGGTGGTAATGATATTTATTGGAGCATATATATACACATTCTTGTCTACACCTAAGCTCTAATTGTTCCATACAGGTCTTGTAAAATAATCAATTAACACTACAATAATAGCAACTACAATGTCTTTGAACCATGAACCTAAAAGCCTCTGAACCTAGAGTCATTCGCGTCCGCGTCCACTAACACGTTTTACGTACGTGGTGCATATTGTTATGTGCACCGTGGTGCATGGTATAACGATTAGTAGAATATAATGAGTTTGTATTGGGCCATAAGGCGTAACTAAATATACTGTCCTTGTTTTTTGTTTTGTTTTGTTTTTCTATTTTTACCAATAATCATGTAGTTAAGTGTGTGTGTGTATGTGTATATGTGTATATATATATATATATATATATATATATATATATATATATATATATATGTAGAGAGAGAGATGAGATCTGGTGTGAAGAGTCTCTTAGGTGAAACATGCGCTGAGATTTGAGCCATTGATCAAATATAGATTAATAATTCAAATCAATGAAAATTAAAAAAAAAATCAATGAAAATTTAAAAAAAAAAAACATTCGTCCTAGAAGGCAGAAGCTAAGCGTAAAAATGACGCACTTTAAGTGTTAGACGCTCCTTAAGTGTTAGAATGACGCTCCTTAAGTGTTAGAATGACGCACCTTAAGTGTTAAAATGATACACCTTCAGTGTTAAAAATAGTGCACTTTAAATATTACAAAGACGCACTAAGTGGTAAAATTACGCACCTTAAGTGTTAAAATCACGTACCTTAAGTGTTAAAATGACGCACCTTAAGTGTAGAACTTATGCACCTTAAGTGTATAACTGACGCACCTTAAATGTTAAAATGACACACCTTAAGTGTTAATATAAAATGACGCACCTTAAACTTTGAAAATACACACCTTAAGCTTTGGAATGATACACCTTAAGTTTCAATAATAACGCACCTTAAGTTCTTAATTGTAGAAATGACACACCTTAACTGTTAAAATGATGCAACTTAAGCTTTGAAAATACGCACCTTAAGCTTTCAACAATATGCAAAATTATCATAATGCCACCGTATTTTTTTAATTAGTGTTCAATCTGGATGATTGATTTTGGCAAGATCAATGGCTATCATTCACACGTATGTTTCACTTGGACACCTCTTCCGCATTTGATCTTTATTATATATATATATATATATAGTTTGGATCCGGTGCGAACTGTCCTTTCTGTACGAACGTGCAAACTAAAGGAATGCACCGCAATTACTCCAGGAATGCACCATAGGGTCTTCACGTGCTCCTGGGCATGCTGGAATAGTGCGGTGCATTGGTGGAGTAACTATGTTGTATTCCTTTAGTTCGACATGCTGGAGTAGTGCATTGCATTCGTGTTCTTGTGGTACAACAAGAGAAAATTGACGTATTTATTAATTGGAATTTTTTTTTTATATTTCTAGAAAAATAAAATATTAGAGAATAGAAAATAAAAAAATACGTCTACCAAAATTTTCCAATATGAAAATAGAAAATTGAGAATAAAAAATGAAAAAAAAAAAACTTGAGAAGGGAATTAAATGCAACCTAGTTTTTAATAGAGTATGAAGTTTGATTTTGAATGAATTTGGGGATTTTGTTTGTTTAAGACTCCAAAGCTCGAACATAAGAAATTTATAACTTTACCCTCGAATTCAGCAGCCAACAAATGGATTTGGTAACAATGGACTGCATCTGAGAAACTGTCAATAATAAAAAATTAAGTATGATAAATTTTGAAGTCAATGATCAAATAAAAAAAAATATCTTCATAATCGAAACAACTAGAATTGTAAATTGTATAAAGATTTAAAGAATCAAAACACATGACAAAGTTACAATTCACAAAGTATTAATATTTTGAAAAATTTTATTACATTTATTTGGGTTTGTGATCGATTTGAATAATTTAAGGTTATTTCACTAAAAATGACATTGGTTTGAGCAAAACAATTCATTTAAAAAATCACAGAAAATTAGCTATCGTCAGCGCCTAGAATGGAGATTTCGTTGAAATTTGAATAATTTAAGGTTATTTCACTAAAAATGACATCGGTTTGAGCAAAACAATTCATTTAAAAAATCACAGAAAATTAGCTAATCGTCAGCGCCTAGAATGGAGATTTCGTTGAAATTCTAGGCAGCCGATCATCGCCTAGCGCCTAGGTGTAATTTTTTATATTTTCTATGTAAGGTAAGATAGTTGTGTTTTATAATGCATTTTGTAAAAAGGAAGAAACAAAACACTTGAATAATAGTCCTAAACCAAAAGGCGTAGTAACTAGTAACTAAAATCAATATTAAAGAAAATTTTCAAATATTTTGAGTGAAATACTCGATATGGTATAGAATCACGACCTTGAAAGGGCAATAGTTATTGTAAGAAATGTATTAGGTAATAATTAGTCTATGATCTAATTAATATCACTGTCATTCATGTGAATCGTCACAAGAAATAAATTTTGATTTAATTCAACTGTAAAATTTACTTTGATCCCTTAATTATTAAAAATGACAAGGAATGTGAATGATTTATATGTATAAATGTTTACTTACACCTCCCGTATACAGGGAAGGGTTTGATGCCACTGGACCACAAGGCCCTTGGCACCAAGTATCTAACAACTAAAATGCCAAACTGGGCACAGATTGAGCTCTACTATAAGCTAGAGGCAAAGTAACAAGCTTTCCCAGCCTCCCAACATATGCCCTCTTAGTCAAGTTATCATACTCATTCTCCTCAATGGCATCAAGAATCTTTCTGTACAACATCAGGGATGCCCAAACCTGCATTTATTATTATTTTCAGTTTAAACTTTGAGTTGAGACGGAACTAACATACAGATCCAATAATATTTAGGACTTTTACTACTTACCGGCAAACGACTAGCCTTGTCAAGGTGAGAAGCACCCTCCTCAGCTAGATTGAAGTAGAATCTTGCCCTTCTGATCTGCTCTTTCATGAACTCTCTCCATTTATCACTCACCTTCCCCGCGAAAATATCCTCGTCGCTCAATCCAAATCTTGCTAGCTCATCTTGAGGCAGATATACCCTCCCCCTCAGTGCACTGACAGCCATTGAAATTAAAAACAGGATCAATATAATAGTCAAACAAATTAATTAAAGCATTGTTTTTGGTACACTAACTACTATATATACTTACTCTTCTCCAACATCTCTGAGGATGTTTGCTAGCTGATTCCCAATGCCTAAGTGAAGTGCTGCATGATATATAGTGTGAGCAGAAAGTGGGGATTCTGGTGCAATCCCCATCACTGGAACACTCATTAGCCCCACTGTTCCAGCCACATAGTAGCAGTACTTATAAAGCTCCTCGAAATTCGCATACCGGCTTTTTCTCGTGTCCATTCTCATTCCCTCTATCATGTCCTTGAATGGCTATACACACACCAAACAACAAATTCTGATTTAGCTAATCACTTGTTCTTACTGTCTAATGGGAAAGTTGTGTGAATAACAAAAAGGGGATGAATTGACCTACCTTAATGTCTAAAGGGAATTTGTGGATAGTATCAGAAAGTGCAGCATCAAGCATATCAAAGGGCCGGTAGTTGAAGATGTCTTCTATTCTCTCTTCCCA
>CM008334.1:6255624-6265851 GCA_002525835.2 Ipomoea batatas | reverse complement strand
AATGATGAACCAAACAGTGGAATAGGTCTATTCCCGACATATTCCACGAACCAAATTATTCCCGGGAATGGCTAATCACTTTACGTTTAAACTTCGCCTTTTACCAATTATTTATTACAGAGTATAATTTATTCGCCCCAGAATATTAGTCTAGTGGATAAGTAGACTCCGTTAAAATTTGCTTTTCTAGCGACAGGATGGGAGCTTGATCTTTTCCACAAACATACGACTTTAGTTTTGGGAAAACTCCTCGTCTACAAAAGTGTATAATTTAGTATTGAGTTTTAAAACTATATTACCTCAATTTACCTTCTCACAGACATGAATGTTGATTCAGGAGTTAAGAATATAGTCCGGCGGAGTTATAAAACCTAGTTTATCAAAAAAAAAAAATTAAATTAAATTGATTCAAATTTTAGGACAAATTGAATCATGACGTTTTATCCTATATGGTTCAACATAATGGGGAAAAACAATTACAATGAACAATTACAATGAAAATTCAAATTGTTTGAACATATAATACAAGTATATATATAGTAAGCATCTAAATTTATTTATCAGTTTAATTTTATTTTTTGAAAATACTCATCAGTTTAAATTTTTAGTTAACATAAAATACACATATTATATTCACATGTTGAGTCCATACAAAAAAATTAATTCATGCACATAACTATTAAGTTTTTAAAATTTTTTATTATGACAGAACACATATTTAATTCAAATCATAGGTACTCTATATAGTTTTGTTTCTTTCTATGCACTAAAGAAATGAATTAAGCCAAAGTACAGAATATGGAGTATGCCACACATATATAACTTGTATAAACTCTCTTTCAATTATTTAGATAGGTTATAAGAATATTAAATAATATTTTATTATCGTATTTTTTGAAATCATATTCTAGTTTAATATTATAAAGACATATTCCTAAATCCTAACAGTTGTATACAATCTTCCTCAACCTATCCAAATCCACAATTTATTACACAAAATAAATTAATCTTGAATGTTCTACCGGACAAGTTCGAGTGGTTAGATCAATTAATATAAGTCCCGCTTCAAGAGATATGGTAGGAATTTGAAATCCGCTAAAAATGAGCATAGATCAATCAGCACTCAACGAACAATGCTGAGAACTCAGAGCGATGACTGATCAATTGGGCAACGGCTCATTATGTATAGGAGTGAACATGCTGAGACGGGAAAGGGCTGCTTGAGTGACTTGAGATTAACCCCATCAAAAAGCTCTAGGAACAAGTTATTAGTCGTGGAACTCAAGATTAATCTTGCAAAACGAAAAAACTTGATGTCAATTAAAATATATATATCAATATATGAATGAGCTGTTGTCTCGGCCCATCCGACAATTATATTCACTATCACACTACTGTCCATAGACCACAGTCCACCGTCCACCTCTACTATTCTCTGTAGGGGTGTTAGCGAACATAGCTTTCGACAAACCATTCATGTTCGTGTTCGGTAAGTATTCGTTTATTAAGGTAAATGAACATTAACAAACAAAATTTAGAGCTCGTTTAATAAATAAGCAGAGTGAACAGTGGTAAGCTCGTTTGCTAAGAGATCATGAACAAGCTCGTTTGTGTTTGTTTAGTAATGTTCGTGAACATGCTCATTTATGTTCGTTTAGTAATGTTCACGAACAAGCTCGTTAAATGTTCGTTTAATAATGTTTGCGAACATGTTCACAAACATATATAGTTGTGTTGTTTGTTTGGTTAGTTATTGTTCGTGAACATAGATTATGTCTTGTTCACAAACGAATTGTGTTTATGAATATGTGCAGGTGTTTGGTAATTAAGTGTTCACAAACATCTTCATGAACGTATACGAACATGTTCGTGAACGTGTTCGCTAACATTAACAAACACATTCGTGAACGTGTTCGTTAACGTTAACTAACACGTTCGTGAACATGTTCGCGAATGTTAACAAACACTAATGAACGCTTAATTAACAAACAAACACGGACGGGATTTTTGAAAACTTTAACAAACGAACACGAACACGAACACTACAAAATCCTTAACAAACGAACACGAACAAAATCCGTTCGTTTATGTTCGGTTCGTTAAGAGCCCCAATTCTCCGTTTGCATCATGTGTCTTGACTATTTTAGATTACAAAATATCTTCGAAATATTATTTTTCATGCCACACATATATGTTGACTTATTAATGTCAAATCAAATTAATTTTGAAAGGTAAGTTAATTAATGGAGTTATTAATTGCCATTATAATTTCTACAATTTGCAATCCAAGTTAAAAAATGAGGAAATTAATAATTACAATTTTCTATCCGAATGTTAATAATTTCATATTAGGTACTCAACAATTTGTCTTAATGATATTTTCACATTTAAGTATCAACTATTAATTCTACAAAAATTGTATTTTATTTTTTGCTTTTGAAATTGATCAAATTCTTTTCAAAATACCCATCACTTTAATCAAATTTACCATTCTTCATATGACAATGCTTCAAACATGTTGAACCAAATTCGATATATATAGTAACTAAACATCAAATCCATCTTTACGTATAAAGGAAACAGAAAGCAAGGAAACAACTCAAACAAGTAGAGCACTGTGAGGGATCAAAAGTAGATGTTGACATAGAAAATTTTGATAAATATGATTATTTTCAAATATTAGTATATTTGAATATCTTTTTAGATAATATTAATATTATCTAATTTGTTTAATTGTTTAATTAGATCATCTCAAAAGAGTTTGAATTTATCAAAACTCTTATCTTACAATTATAAATAGGACTTCTATTTTCTATGTAAACATCAAGAGAAAATCACGTAAACACTCAGGATATCATGAAAATAAAAGTTCCATAATCTTGAAAGTAAAATTAAAGCCCCTCCAATCCAGTGGGGTAGCTCAAGTGGCAAGTGAGCTCTCTTTGTGGGGAGGAATTTCGGGAGAACCCGGGTTCAATTCCCACAAGTGACGATTCCCCCTGGGCCAGCTCCCGTGCCTCCCGGAGCGAACGTGGGTGGACCCCGGACCGTTGAACGGACGGAGAGAAATACCCTGTAAATTTACCAAAAAAAAAATAAATTAAAGCCCCTCCATGAAAATCATGCCTATTATATTGATCCAAACCTCCTGAAGATCAAATCAATCAAGTCATTTGAACCCGAGGTCCAATGGAGCGTTCATGACATCAATTGGAGACTACACAAGATATTGTACCCACACCATATTGATATATCCCGTGTAACTAGAAGTTTGGAGTTTAATATATAAAAAATGTACTCTCAATTTCTTTGTTCACAAATTGGCACGGCCAGTGGGACAACTCTAAATAGGATTTAAAGGAAAATAGTCAAATAGGCTCTTTAACTTTACACGTGAAGGCAATTCGACTCATAAATTTTTAAAAGTTACATTCCAACTTATTA
Organism: Ipomoea batatas; assembly: GCA_002525835.2. Lineage (NCBI taxonomy): Eukaryota > Viridiplantae > Streptophyta > Magnoliopsida > Solanales > Convolvulaceae > Ipomoea > Ipomoea batatas. The sequence continues at coordinate 6,262,407 of CM008334.1, read as the reverse complement.
AAATTGACCAAATAAGTAGTCTAATTTAATTTACCAGTAATCAACAGGTTATCGGTATACATACAGGTTGTCGTTGAATTATACTTATATGCGTGGCATACTCCATATTTTCTACTTGGTTTAAATCATCTTTTAGTGCATAGAAAGAAACCAAAAATGATATGGAGTATATGTGATTTGAATTAAAATACGTGTTCTACCACAATTAAAAGTTTAACTTAATAGTTGGATTGCGTCTATGTGTATGAAGCTTGTGTTGAATTCATGAAGATGCTTAGCTTGAAATCCATACCGCCATGCACTTTAGGTAAAGAGAGGAGCGACTACCTCATCCACCAAATGCCACCTCCAATCTCTCCACCAGTTCCTCACCAATACCTGTTCATCATTCTCTCAATTCACACATAAGGAAACTGAGAGTAGGAAAACACGTACTTATAGTAAAAGTGGGCATCACCTGGGCAACACCTCTTTGCCCACTTTCAAAAGTAACTTCCTTTGCTATCTATCCTCTATTTGATATGTAGCTCAACATCTCCCTATACTTATATTTGGGAGTTGCCAATTGCCCCTCAAAAATGACACCATTGCTGACCATTGATCTGGNACATATATAGATCAGACAATCATAAGATCAATGGAATCTCAAGGTTACGTTTTGTCTCCCGTGTGGTAGTTGGCGACAGTAGTTTCAGATTTGACGTGCTAATATAATAATGGTGGTTATAAATGTTGTCAGATGGCCATGCTTGCATATATACCTAGGCTACAGGGTACGGACCGTTGCTTTGGGCCTTATAGTAATCATTTGTTTGTACTAATTAGTTAGGTTAGGGCATAATCCATCGATTCGATATTCCATCAATTACAGATATGTTCGATCTCCTTATCTAGTGTCGTCACGCTATAGAATATCTGGTGTGTGATGTTAGTAATAAAAATTAAAAATTAAAAATTAAAATATGAGAGTTTATTCCTAAAGGAATATTGTAGCTAATATAATAATTAAGTAGATGGTTTGATATTTGGTGAAAATATGGTAAGGTGAAGCAAAAAGGGCCATCTATCTCAATATGCTGGTGCTGGTGGAATAATAGAGCTTTTGCACTTTTGTGATGGTGGTTATAGGGACAAAGAGGAAGCTAAGGAAACGCACCTCTATCCCCCCTATGCAAACGTAATATCGTTGATATTCACCACATAATTACTATGACACGACACAACTTGTATAAAGAATCTCGATTAATTTATCTAATCTATGACGATTTTTCTTTTAGCTTTAATTCTTCATGTAATTTTTACATATCAATGTGAGGCAAAGTGACTCTTTAAGCTATGTCCGATAACTTGCATAAAGAATCTCGATTATGGTATCTAATTTATACCAATTTTTTCTTTCTATTATTCATGTAATTAACTTACCCCCATCACAATGTGAAGCAAAATGAATCTCGATCAATTTATATAATCTGCAGTGATTTTTGTTTTTAGTTCTTCACATAACTTATACCCTTATGTGATGCAAAATGACTCTTTGAGTTGAGTTCAATAACTTGCATAAAGAATCTCCATTAATTTATTTAATTCGCAGCGACTTCTCTTTTTAGTTGTTCACATAGCTTACACTCCATTGCAAGGCAAATTAAAATGACTCTTTGAACTAAGCCGGATAACTTTGCATAAAAATTTTCAATTAATTTTTTTAAAATTTGTAATGACATTTTCTTTTAGTTCTTTGCATAACTTACACCCTTATGCGAGGCAACGTTACTCTTTGGAATGAGACCGATCCACATCATCATATCACACTCAACCGATTAGTTCAGGAAAAGAAAATCATTAAGATTTTTGTTCAATTAGTTAGCGAACTTCGGGATCAAATAATTAACTAATTAAAAAATTTCATGAACGGTTGAGAATTGTCTAACGTCAGTATCTCAAATACCTAAAAAAAGAAATTATATATAAAGAGAGATAGAGTTCAATCTAGCATTCCGTACGTATTGAATAAAAAATGGCAAGACTTTCTTTTGTAAAGCTTGGGGAGATCATGCAAAATCTCAGCTAAATCCACTTTTTCTCTTTTTCATATTTTTGCTTTCTAGGTTTTCACCTACCTACGAGCATCGAATTGATTTCTCTCCACAATGTAGAATTCAAGTTCCGTGTATAACATGGTTATCATCAGCTACAGAATTACTTCGATTTATAAATTAAAAAAAAAAAAAGTTGGTAATTGCATGTTATATATTCAAATGCGTATTTTGAGTGAAACTCGTCTTATATGTATGATATATATACTTCATCATAAAAAATTAGTCAAGAATTTCAAATCGAGGCCATAATTCCACCGCAACCGTTGAAGGGTAAATGTTTAAAAAGCATAAATGGAATGGATGTGTGATGTTAATGATCTTACTAGAACTTGTAAGCATATATAAACTCCTATCCGTATATTGCAATAATCATCAGTTTGATGAGTTAGACGATATAATAATGACTCAACTTTGCTTTCTTTGCGTTTCTCATAAGATCAGACCAAAAAAAAATTTAAAAAATAAAAATTAAAAATTAAAGGCGTGCGTCTAAAGTTATCCATCTTAGGGCCACGGCCAACCACCCTCTCCAATATAAATATAATGCTAACCAAACTACATTTCTTCCATTTTCATAATCATTATGCCATATTATTAGAAACGAAAATAAATGGTAGATAAAATGAAATTAAATGATAGGATTATCAAAGACCTTGTGGTCTGATGACATAAAGTGGCTCTTCAAATGGGAGATTATGGGTTCGTGTCCCAATAAGGGCGGCAAAAATCATTATTATGAGAGACATCTAAAATACTACGTAGTATTTTAGCTTTGAATCACCCCTTCGTTTGAATCACCATTTTTTCTCGAGTTGTAAATATTGTATTGTCATTATCTTTCAATTTTAAAAAATATGTCATTTATTTGTTTGTCAAGTTGTAAATGTATAGTTCATCGTGTAATAAGATTATATTGTTCAATTTCATTTGGATGTATATATAGTAGGATTTTAGGATAAGAACCACTAAGCCTAGCAAGAAATGCTTAAAGGTTACAGAAATACATTCATAAAACCCTAGCAATTTTCAAAAGAAATCGAATAACTTCTAAATTTAAAAAATAAGTAAGATATAGCAACTACTCGAGCATATATAAAAATTTGAATCCAACCAATTCAATTAGTTAGTCTAAACACTTCAATCGATGAGAATATCAATGATTTTAGTGTAAAACTGATATCTTAATAAGTACTATATAATATAATCATTTCGAACAAAAATAGCGATAAATTAAAAATATTATGCATTTAAAAGAAAAAATTGGGGCTACAAGGGTAGGCATTATATAATCCTTAATGGAGAATTGAAAGACCAATGCAAATAAAAAGAGTGGCTTGTGGAGTGGCATCCAAGTAAGATATATAAATTCCTTGTTCATGCAATTTGCCGATACAACCTACATAGCTAACCTTCAACCTAACCTAACCTACCTACTAATTAATATATGTCAACTCTATTTTCAGGCTCTTATCTTCTGATTAAGGCATGACTTTAAGGAGATATGATTTAGGTTCTATCATGATAATAATTAATAAGATTTTCTTGGTACATATATAATATAATTTTAATTTTTAGGTTCTTGTGCATATATTCATCTTTATTTTTCACTCAAAATAAAAAGAAATTCATCATGCATGGGTATGTTACACGTAATATGAGTTTTTAAACCCTTAAAAGTTTGGACGGTGGAGTAGAGTTTATATCCATTATAATACTTGAATTGTCGTATTGTTATTAAAAGTGAGTAGAAACATAAGATCGAATGTGTAATGTATTTGTATGAGTAGTACGTACAAATAGAAGGTCATGAATTCAAGTATTTGTTAGGATGATATTAACCCTAGATCATCTTTTAATTTGGATCTCTATGAAGAGGAAGCACCGTACGTGGTGGTTTGTTGGTTTCCCAAAAGTAGTACAAAGTTACAAACCCAACACATATTTTTTTGTGTTTCTTCCGATCCGTGAAATTTTAACAGCCTTAAAACGCATCCCCGTGGGACCCTTCTTCTATGATCCCAACCAGAGCCGCCACCGCCGGCCACCTCCTTCCTCCGCCGGCCTGCAGTGCTTCCCAGTCAAAACATGTGTTAAATTAAAGGATAGAGTTGTTGAAGGAGAACGATAATACGCCCATAATTGTGGAAATTATCTTGTATTATATCATGGTAGTGATTTTGGTTGAGTGCTTGAATTAGAGATATGTTAACTTTTGATTAGTTTCATTGAATATATATAAAAAATACTGATAGAATAAGGGGATCGGTATGAAGGGTTTGATGCCACTAGACCACAAGATCATTGGCTATATATATTCACCTTAAAAATGTGAAGTTTCTCACCCTAAACCTCCATATCTTGACCCAACATGATTATGGAGAGATTCTTTCTTTTTATACCATCTTCATACTCTCTTGATAATATGTCTTTATTCTCTCTCGTTCATTATTCCGAATTCATCACTCAATAAAAGCAAAATTAGGATACGAGATAAGAGAGTAGGAGATTCCATTAGAGGGATGATGGGATGGAAGCAAAAGTCATTTGGCATATGAGTGAAGATAGAGAGAATCGTAGTTTAATTAGGTAGGTTAGGGGCAAGAATTGATGGAATTGAAGCTAAAAGATTGATGTGAAATATGCCCACAATAATAATAATGAATCCCATTTTACCAATACATTGCCGCAGCATCGCAGCGCAGTTTGTCCACTCATCAAAATTAAACCATTCAGTTACACGTTATTTTCCTATTAATCATTCTATAACACATCACATCAACCATTTTGTCCTCATGCTATCTTTACCTTCCTTCCTCCTTTATTTATTTATTTTTATAATCTAGACTACGGAGTACATCCTAAACTTTATGTCTATGTGTTAAGGTTATGAAAACGTAAATTGAGTTAATTTAATTTTTCAATGTTCGTGACAATAATCGAATATTCATCATGCCACTAAAAACAAGTCCATCTACTAGACCGTATTATTTTATAACTCATGCATCTCGCGTTCGTCAAATTAATTCCTACACCTCATGAACCTGCCTCAAACTCTGAGAATCATATCTCTAGGTTGACTTCTGGCGAGGTTTGAACTCCTATCATATTTACGAAAACGAGTTTTAAATACAACTTCTCAACCACTAAAACGTTGTCTTATTCTTCTTCTATTTTTCTCTCTGGTTTCCCTGTCGTTTTCGTCATCCATCACCCACTGAGGCACAAGAAAAGCAGGGCACACCCCTTTCTGATTTTTCCCTATGTGATAATACAGTTCGGGTAGTACAGAACTGCATACCGTACAGTCCGGGCAACCATCTACGTGGCTGATTATGCACCACCATATCTTGGGTCATTGATGGGGACGTTTGATATGATCTTATGGTGCATTTCATGCTAATGTCAATATATGTAATTAATTCTGAGATTGGAATATAAGTCTTTCCGATATTATGTATATAAATAACTAAAATTGTAATAATATAGTAGGGGTGAAGTTATTTAGTACCAAGAAAGTACATGGTGGTGATGGTGCTATGTACTATGGTTGGTCTTTTTAAGATTGGTTTCTGTATAATTGTCGGTAAGAATTTGATCATTTATTTTTTAGATCAAAATGAATAAGACACCTAAAAACAACACTTTAATTACAAGCAATTGAAACAAGTATAGGCCATAAGAAACCTATGTCATCTTCCTGTAAAGCTCTCTGAAGAGGAAGTGGATGAAAATCCAACACCTTCAAATCACAATGAACTTGGAGACAACCTTTTGCCAAAAAATTAATTAACCTTACAATGTACAATTTATTTATCAGTATTTCAATCGAGACGAGTGAACACCAAAAATCAAAACTCCAGTTACAAGTAGTTGGAATCAGTATAGGCCAAGAGAAACTCTTGCTATCCTCCTATAAAATTCTCTAAAGAGGAAGGAGAGAGAGAGAAAACACCTTTATGTCTATTTATCATTATTTTAACCAAGACGAAAGGGGCACCCAAACCAATAGTTAGAACCAACCTGTAAAATTCTCTAAGAGGAATGGGAGGAACATCTAGCACATTCAAAACACGATAAACTTGAAAAGAATCATTTGCCAAAAAATAGCACATACAATTTATTTATCATTATTTCAATCAATTGGTAACATTTAATGGTGGTTGTTGGTGTTTAAAGAAAAGTCAGTCAGTGTACAAATGCTCTCATGGAGAATGCATGACAATTAAGGTTTTAAAGACAACTATGCATGCATATAGCCTGTGAAAGTTGTACTATAGTTGGGACTTAGGACCCAACAAAACTTGGCCTTAAGCTATCATATCCTTCCATGAAATTTCCTAGTCAAGACTCAAGAATGGGACCATTCTTTTATATGCATGTGACTCACACCTGCCATGGTGATGAGGGGCTCAACCTCTTTCACTCACATTGCAACAAAACTTCAATATCTTTGGTACAGTCACTAGAGAAGTCCCCTTTTCTTTTAGGTTACTTTTGGAAAATCACTCAAAATGGTTCACCATTTTAATAACTCCAACTAGTAGATTTTTTAGTTGGAGGTGTAAAATTTTAATAAACACAATAAACCGCTCCAACAACTAATACTTTAATTTAACCATCACTGTGTTAACTATTCCAATCTTACCGCTTTTCTAAACTCACCCTCAATGGTGTACAGTATCTAAAA
>CM008334.1:6233329-6247142 GCA_002525835.2 Ipomoea batatas | reverse complement strand
TTTTACGTGCATTACATACTACATACATACCATATTAGATTCATGAGAGTGCAGTACTTGAAGTGCAAGGGGATGCTGCAGAGGTTTGAAATTTAGTAGGGAGGGAAGGACTGCCATGGGTTTCTGCAACAACGTTAATTGGTGGATAGATGAAATGAAGTTGATGAGTGGTCTCAAAGACGATGTTTAATTTATAGAAGTTTTGGGGAAAACTCAAGATAAGGGAAATTATGTGGTTCTCATTACCTAAACAATTATTGTTGGATTGATTTTGTCTCTTTCTTGTGTCCAATTATTAGTCGAAACCTTTTTCAAGTGTAGGGTCAGGCGGTGCAACACGTGAAATTCGTGAAGTTCACTGGAATCCAGTTTCATTTGATTGTGTTCGTTGTATGTATTCTAGTCCCGTCCTAGGATTAGCTGTACATATAATATACTTCCGGTTAGTGATGGAGTCAGAAAAATGTCTCGGTAAAGGCGATATTGACTCTTTGTGCTTCACTAGATAGAGAAAAGCAGAGCCTCATTGATGACTCTAACCCTTGCTCTTTTGAAGTAAAAATGCACACCAACCAACTAAACTAAACTAACTAATCAATTATTTACCTATATCTGTTTTCATATACTTATATCTAAAAATGTACTATATATATATAGTTAGGATCATATGGATCACTTGTTTAGGTAAGATCGTGATATCAGATCTTGTGCATCCATTTAATAATTTAATGGTCTAGATTGATTTAAGATGCCAAGTTGAAGTGTATGCGAACTGTAATAAAATGTGTGCGAATGGTGATTAAGTGTGTGCGGACAGTGATTAAATGTGTACAAACGGTATTAAATGTGTGCGAACGGTGGTTGATGTACAAGATTTGATCTCAAAATTTTTTAATGGTCTAGAATCTAGATTGATTAAGATTCCAAGTTGAAGTGTGTGCGAACGGTGATTAAATGTGTGCGAACGAAGTGTGTGCGTCAATCAATCTAGACCATTAAAAAGTATTACATGGATGCATAAGATGTGATCTCACGATCTTACCTAAGCAAGTTGTCTCACTGGAACCCTACCATATATATATATATATATATAGTAGAGTTCAGGTGTGGCCGCGCCTTCCCCTGCGGTTGGTGCGGTTTACACCACTTAATGTTAAGAAATACACCACTCAATGTTAAGAGATGCACCACACAAATATGTACTATTAGCTACACATCACCAAAAAACACACCATTAGGTATAAAAAATACACCACACAGTGTTCAGAAATGCACAATTAGAAACAAGGGAGTTATGAGGTGTTTTTATGCATTTTCATTGTGGTGCGTTTCTTAACATTGAGTGGTGCATTTCTTAACATTGAGTGGTGTAAACCGCACTAACCGCACCGAAATGCGCTGCCACATTTGAATAGAAATATATATATATNTGACCAAATCTAAATAATTAGTGATTATTAGAAGATTGTTGGCGGCTAAGTTCATCACTATATCCTGCTTTTCAAATAATAAAGTTTCACAATCAAAGTTCGAATTTATGACTACTCATTTAAAATAGTAATTCAAATACCATTACACTACATGGTAATTGACATATATATAATTAAGAGTGCATTACATGCGAGGTATTTTGAGATAGATCGGGCTTTCACATTAGGCTATTTGCTCCTTCTTGAGCTTGTGGTCCTGCTACAAGTAAATATATATATATATATATATATATATATATATATATATATATATACACGAGTGCATTACATGTGTGATATTTTTAGATAGAGGTTTCACTTGAGGGTATTTGTTCCTTCTTGAGCTTGTGGTCCTGCCACATGTAAATGCTATGTTTACTTGTAGTAGGACCACAAGCTCAAGAAGGAGCTGAGCAATCCAAATAGCTTAAGGTAAAAGCTCTATCTCAAAATATCACACATATAATGCACTCCTATATATGTGTACACACATACACTGTCAAAGTGGACAGCCGTTGATGGTAAAGAGGATGCATGCTTCACGTGCCACTTGTCTGTTTAAGTAGGGTCCATTTTTTGAACTTTTTGATCCAAAAGGTCGAAAAGTGCATTACAGAGATTGGAAATGGACAATAATTGTCATATTGGTCCATATATCACATCATTATTTCATTACAATAGTCACTTACTAAATATATGTTTAGTTTTTACTCTCATTTAAAAAAAAATTAAACTTAAACCTAATGTGACACTCGTAAAATCCAATAGCATGGAGTAAGTGATTATTGTAATGTTACATTCAGGTCCGGTCCTATCATTTTATAGCCCCAGAGTACGACAAGAAAATAGACCCCTGGTTAATATATATATTTCATACCTAAAATTTACATTAAAGGTGTGTTTGGTTTGCACATTAAAATCGAAATGGAAATGAAATACTTGGTAATGGTAATGAGTTTTGGTGAAAGTATTTTGCATGTTTAGTAGTAGGATGAAATTCGAATGATTACTACTAATTTTGATGTTTGGTTATATATGACCCTATAATGTGAATAAATATTTAAAAATACGAAAACAAAAAATCAATGCAATTGATCAGAATATGATGGCATCCAAAACATCAATATGAAAATAGAAAAATCAAAACAAAAATCTAAAAGTACTAATCCAAACTTAAAAATTAGAGTACCAAGATGGAAAGATACCTCTTTTTAATTAGAAAATGTAATTTTTAATTGAAGGGTAATCAAAATCCATAGTTGTATGTGTTTTTAAAAAGTTGCCAATCAACCACTAACTATGATTTTAATTCTCATTCCTAGCTAGTGTCTAAACCCATGAACCAAACACACCCTAAATAAGGAAAAATATACTAATATCAATCAATAACTTTAAATAAGATTAACAAGTATTTTATAGTCACACAAAAAAAAAACAAGTATTTTATTCATTTTAATTACACGATATTATAATAATCTTTTCTTTTAGCTAGATAAATTTCAAACTTTTTTAGATTAATTTTATTACAATGACACATAATAGAAGCTTCTAGATTACATTGATTAGATATTCATTAAAAAAATACGGAGTAAATTATCTTTTAATTTTTTTTTCATAATTGAATCTCAAAATATATCATATAACCCCCTCCGTTGTATTTTATATGTCTTGTTTGATTAAAATGACTTGATTAATGTTATGTTTAATTCAATTTTTCATAATATGTTTAGTATTATTATATAAAAATTTATATATTTAGAAACTACATTAAAAATAATATTAAACATAAAAAATATAAATTAAATTTTTTTATATAAAAATACATTAGAAAATAAGCAAAAAAAAAAAGAGTAAAAGGTGATGAATTTCAGTAATTTTTTTAAAAAATACATTAGAAAATAAGCAAAGCGTAAGAGTTGAGGACTAGAGGTATTCCATAAATTTGTTTTTCTAAAATGTATGTAAAGGGAAGGGGTCGATCCCATGTCCTTGAATTAAAAATTTTGAAATTAAAATATATTACCAGCCAAACTATTAAATCAATAATTGTTAAACTATACACATATTATTTACTTATACACATATATATATATATATATATATATATATATATATATATATATTGGGAGTAGGATGTGCCCCTCCGCGCATGGGCCCTGGGCAAGCCTGCCCTTGCTCAGGGACGGGCCTAGTTACATTTAAAGTTAGTACCAATATTCTTTGCTTCAATTTTAATTTTAATTTTAATTTCTTTAGCGAGTGCTACAACTATATACAAGGCCCAATATTTATCCTTTATTATCTGAATTCAAATCAACCATTGAAAGATAAGGAAACTACATACAAATAAATTATTACTATAAACCATGCATATCGAACAAGTTCTTTACTGTACATCATAGTTTGCATAATCTTATAACTCATGCATCTTAGCGGTTTCAATTCCCAAGCCAGCTACTGTAGCCGAATAGATTCGCCATTGATGGTAGAAAACATGGACATGATTTGTTTCTGGAGAATGGGTAAACAGTGAGTATCACTATAGTTGTACATCATCGGCACCATTCTTGCAATATTTAAGCAGGATTTCCTAAAAGATGCTGGAATCGGAGTTGGAGAAAGGCACTGATTGTTTATGAGCTTCCATTGTTCTGAAACCATATTTATAATGCGTTGTTTTCCATCACTTATTGACAAACCTTCATGTTCTTTTACGTAGTACTCTGCATATGAGGCATCATTTCCATCTTGCTTCTCACCCTGCACAGATTTCATAAAAATCTATATAAAAAACAACACCAGTCATGTTACTAGCGACAATAATAATTATAGGCAACTAACCAACTTTACCTGAGTGGCGTCAAGGTCATCTAATAGGCGTAGAATTGCTCCTACTGAAGTTATCATGTCTTCAATATCTGTAGTCCCAGCAAATGCACCGTGGCCTAACAGGAAGAAACAAGTAATGAGAACCATGGGAACTCCTGTAGTTATAATCCCAGTCTGCAAGTACTCATTTGCCGTCGGTGATTTTCCAGTAGCAAACCACTTAGCTTCAGTTATGTAAGCACTGCACAAACATTTCCACTGTGACAATAATAGTCAAAATATCAGTCCAAACAAGTCAACTCTTGAGTTTTAATATGTGCATATATATACCAAAAATTGTTCTATATATACCGCTCTTTTAAGGTGATCAATTGGACTCCAGCCATATTTGTCGAAAACAAGGTTGTTGATATCATTAGTTGTATCAAACAGTACAACCAAACACCTCTTCATATAATCCGGTAGTCCTTCTCCCACAGATAAATCCCATCTGTGAAATTAAATTAAATTAATTACATTAGTTCTATCCCATTCTTCTAAAAATAAATATTTAATATATTGTCACTATATATTAATTGTGATTATGCATAAACATAAATTTTATTTTTAAAGTTGTTTTTCTCATTTAAATTGAATTTATAAAGGAAAGAAAATGATGATATTATCTACCTGTTGATGGCATCAACAAATTGTTTGGTTTGGTCAAATGTGGCATAAACATCAATAATGTCATCAATAAGGTATACAAGGGCGATTGGCTTGGTTAGCTCTATCCTTTCTCTTGTNGAATTATTATGTATTCGAATGTTGTTATGAAGGTTTCGAAAGGTATGTATGGTTAGGCTTCGTATTGTTACAGGTTTTAATGTAACGATACGGCCGGGTCATGTCCTAGAAGTGGGGCGTGACAGCAAGTACTCATTAGCCGTCGGTGATTTTCCGGTAGCAAACCACTTAGCTTCAGTTATGTAAGCACTGCACAAACATTTCCACTGTGACAATAATAGACAAAATATCAGTCCAAACAAGCCAACTCTTGAATTTTGATATATGCACAAACCAAAAATTGTTCTATACCGCTCTTTTAAGGTGGTCAATTGGATTCCAAGCATATTTGTCGAAAACAAGGTTGTTGATATCATTAGTTGTATCAAATAGTACAGCCAAACACCTCTTCATATAATCCGGTAGTCCTTCTCCCACAGATAAATCCCATCTGTGAAATTAAATTAATTACATTAGTTGTATTACATTCTTCTAAAAATAAATATTTAATTTATTGTCACTATATATTAATTTTGATGCATGAAGCATAAACATAATATTTTATTTTTAAAGTTGTTTTTCTCATTTAAATTGAATTTATAAACGAAAGAAAGTGAAGTGATATTATCTACCTGTTGATGGCATCAACAAATTGATTGGTTTGATCAAACGTGGCATAAACATCAATAATGTCATCAATAAGGTATACAAGAGCGATTGGCTTGGTTAGCTCTATCCTTTCTCTTGACATGGAAGGATCAGGGATGAGTGCTAATGTCCATATATACCATTTTAGTTGTTGATTTTTAGCCAATTCATCCTTTAGCCCAAGACCTTTCCACCATCTATAATTTTAATTTATAGTTATATTAAATGATCTGACATATTGAAATTTTATATAAAAACAACAATATAGCCCAAAGTTCAGAGTCAACTCACCCGAGAATTTGGCGAAATTCCTCTTGATAAAATGATTGGGTTATGCTATAATCCATTGTTGATAAATTTACCAGGGTAGCTTCCCATTCATTTTCAATTCTCATGTTTTCAATAAAGGTTTTGGCTGTGAACCTGGCCAAACTCTTATGATAGGGATATTGCAATGTGTTCTTAACCATGCTGGCTTGGCATTCATCAAGATGTACCATGCTTGCTATTAGAGACTCACGGCTAAACTTTGCAGCTTCATCAAGAACATCTTCTCCTTCTATGGATACATGGGATGCTTCATGCAATGCCACCAATCCTCGAATATCTTTGCTTAGCTCCTCCTTAAACTCTCCTTTCTGGCTAGTGAACTTGGTGAAAACATCTTTCAAGTAAAAGGTCAGGGTAAAAAAAATTATAAAAGATTTTAGTCTCATCATCAATGTAATTGTATTATATTATATTATTTGTGGCTTCGATAAGAAAAAAAAAAAAAAGAACCATACAATTATTGGTAATTAATTAAGAAATAATGTTAGATGACAACTAGTACCTGATGAGACATGGTAACCTTCTTGTCTAAGTAATCTGAAGCGAAGAGAAATATCATAAAGATCGTTAATTTTCTGAAAATCAATTTCAGATTTTTGATATTGTCTCTGCAAAATGGCTCCGATTTGGTAATGGAAATGGTGGTCGATGCCCAGGTGCTGTATGACATCTATCACATTTAGCATTTGCAAATCATCTTCTTGGAATTGGTATAGGAATCCCCTCTGCCATTCCTCCCTTTTCCCTTCACTTTTGAACAGAAACTCATCCTTGGAGAGTGTTGCCGTCATTTTTTCCGATCTTAAGGAATTGTATAACAGCAAATGATTAATATTAAATAAGTCTCAAATAATGGTGACAGGAGATATACCTCCCATATATCGCAAATTATATCGTGGACCGCGGTCCCAAAACGGCGTCGTTTTGATTAATGAAAACAGACGGATGAATTCGCGCCACTTACTTTCTTTTCATATATACTGCAGTTACATTTCAACACAACTACAGTTACCTTTCAACACAACTGCAGTTACTTTTTTATATAACTACAGTTTCATTCGATAATATAAAAACACAAAAGTGAAACTGTTATTCAGTATCTGTTCATATACACTGCAGTTACATTTCAACACAACTACAGTTACATTTTGATATAACTACAGTTTCATTCGATAATATCAAAAACAAATGTGAAACTGTTATTCAGTATCTTTTCATATACACTGCACTTTCTTTTCAACACAACTACATTTACTTTTTGATATAACTACAGTTTCATTAGATAATATCAAAACAAATGTAAGGCAGTATCTTTTGGAATGAACTGTAGTGTCAATTACGGGGCTCCGTCTCCCACTTAGTAAAACGACGTCGTTTTGAGACCGCGGTCCACAATGCATTGTGGACCGCGGTCCACGATATAAGAACTGCCCATATATAATCCCATCTTGTTAAACTGAACCACCGATAACTAACACTAAATATATTAATGACCGTTCATCTCACGCCACTTGCACTGAATTATTATTATTATTATTATTATGTTGGTGTGCAACCCCATAGCACAATTGTTATATCATGGACTAGGGATAATATTGCATTATGAACCCTCATCTAAAAATTATATGTCTGCAGTTAATACATTCTGTACTTGCAAGTTAACAATTATTGAAAACACATAATATAATAATTACAAATACAAATTGTTAATTGTAGGCACAAAATATGTTAAATGCAAATACATAAGATGTTTGTTAATATGTTATACCAATTAATTTATTATACACGTAAGTAATTTATAAAAGCTCACACTTTTTAAACAACGCTCCTAACATTCTCGCGAGGTGGCGAATCGGTTTTAAGTAGAGTGTGTGTACATGACTCGGATTTCTTTTTCTTCTTCTTTCTTGTTCTTCAATTCGTTGGGTTTAAACCTCATGTTTAAGAAACCCTTTCTCGTTTTATATATTTTTATATATATTGCTCTTGGTTTCGTACAAAGTGTGGTGAGATTAATTTTCCTAAAAATTAAATCTCTTTGTACTAGTTTCGTACTAGCTTTGGTGGGATTATTTTTCCATAAAATAAATACCTATTTTTGCTAATATATATTTTTCATATATATATATATATTTTTCATATATATATATATATATATATATATATATATATATATATATATATATAGTGTACGTCTTATTCCAACATTTATAATATAGATAATTAATAAAGGAGGCTCATCATATGAGAGGAAAATTGATATAGATTGTTTATGAAGAGAAATTGATGAATGAAATGAGATCGATCGATAATTTATACGAAATTTCTAAAAATGTAAGCATGAGTGTCGTTGAGATGTCCCATACTCCCATGCATATGTAACAATTGGGGGAGCATAAATATTTAGTGTTTCTTTTTCTCAAATTTATATTCATTCTCATTTAATTTACATGTTCAAAACTCAAATAAAAAATAATTACAGCCAAATCTAATCCTTCACAATTAAGCATAAATTGAATTGAAGAAGTAATTAAAACATGCATAAATAATTTTGATGGTCAAATTATAACAAAGAAGAAGAGTACGTATAGTATATATACTATGGATACAAGTGTAGTGATTAGTGAATTAGAATATATAACGAGTATACCCGGAGTTGATTGATTGGCAACGGAAATGACGGCGGTGAAGAGCGGCGGCGCCTTTGGATGCATGCATATGTGAAGAAATGGTGGGCAGCGGCGGCTGTCCATAATTTAATCTCAACAAACTGTTAAGTGGTAAGAAACTCATTATTTATGTTTATACTCTAAAACTCCTTAGCTTCTCAATCAATAAATAATTAAATGCTCGCTGTTATATAACCTTTCCAGTCACGTTTCTATTGAAAGGTAGTGTGAATTATTGGATAGGTAGGGTAGTCTAGTAGTCTACCTTATATTATTTGCCCCTTTCTCAGCTTGTGGTCTTGCGTGCTACTAGTGAATGCCCCCTATGGCTCTATGTCCTTTTATTGTCCCAACCCTAGATTCCAAAACATATATAAAAGGACAAATTTTGTTTGGAAATTTTTTTTTGAACTCTTGACCCTTCTATTAAAAGATACTCTAGATTTTTTTTCGTGTAGGAGTGTGGCGTTTGGCTACGGAGTGGGGCTGATGTGTAGTTGGGGAAGAATGTGGGGTTGTTCGATTTAGTGTACGCATTGTTTGGCGATTTGTGTCAATTACTCATTTCTGTGCATTTGGTTGTGTCAGTTACTCATTTGTGTGCATTTGGTTGTGTCTTTGGGTGCATTCTTATGGTGTTGGGCACTGGTCAATTGATTGTGCATTCTACAATGCAAGTGCACACAAAAGTAATAGTGTAGATTCATCCAAAGCATACCGAAATGCACACGATAGAGAATAAAAATGTACACACCGTACTAAAAAATCAAACTCAACTATTGAAATAAGTACTAAGAAAAAAAGTTTGCACATGAAAATATGCGAAAGTGCATTGCAATTAAGGCTTCGATTTTAGAGTTTAAGATTGAGTTTTTGATTTTATTTGGTCCAGTGGTTCACCTTTTACGGTTTAAGGTCTAACATTTACAGTTTAGATTTAAAATTTAGCTTTTTGGTTGATTTTATAGAATTTACTAGGTTTGCATATTTAGTTGTTAAAAAATTCATATTTAAGTATTAAAGTTTGCACAATATATGGAGTTGATGATAATTACGAAATATCACCGAATTTTGTTTNATTAACCATGCTGGCTTGGCATTCATCAAGATGTACCATGCTTGCTATTAGAGACTCACGGCTAAATTTTGCAGCTTCATCAAGAACATCTTCTCCTTCTATTGATAAATGGGATGCTTCATGCAATGCCATCAACCCTCTTATATCTTTGCTAAGCTCCTCCTTAAATTGTCCTTTTTCGCTAGTGAACTTGGCGAAAACATCTTTCAAGTAAAAAAGACGGTAAAAAAATTTGTAAAAGATTTTAGTCTCATCATAACGTAATTGTATTATATTATTTGTGGTTTCAATAATTTAAAAAAAAAAAAAAACAATACAATTATTGATAATTAATTAAGAAATAATGTTAGATGACAACTAGTACCTGATGAGACATGGTAACCTCCTTGTCTAAGCAATCTGAAGCGAAGAGAAATATCATAAAGATCATTAATTTCTTGAAAATCAATTTTAAGTTTTTGATATTGTCCCTGCAAAATGGCTCCGATTTGGTCATGGAAATGGTGGTCGATGCCCAGGTGCTGTATGGCATCTATGACATTTAGCACTTGCAAATCATCTTCTTGGAATTGGTATAGTAATCCCCTCTGCCATTCCTCCCTTTTCCCTTTACTTTTGAGCAGAAACTCATCCTTGGAGAGTGTTGCCGTCATTTTTTCCGATCTTAAGGAACTGTAAAATAGCAAATGATTAATATTAAATAAGTCTGAAATAATGGTGACAGGATATGTACCTCCCATAGTCTCATCTTGTTAAACTGGACCATCTATGACTAAGACTAAACATATTAATGACCATTCATCTCATTCCACTTGCACTGAATTACTAGGAGCTTCTGCCCCTCTGGCGCACAAAAAAAAAATCTCACGCCACTTACACTGAATTATTATTATTTTTTTTTTTTTATTTTGATCAATCATTATTGCATAGACCATCAATATGTTGGGGCACAACCCACAATTGTTATACCATAGACCAGGATTTATATTGCATTATGAACCATGATCCAAAAATTATGTGTCTGAGTAGTTAATACATTTTGTAGGCAAGTTAACAATTTATATATAATTGAAATTACAACCAAATAGAAACTCGATCAAACATATCTTCTTGGTCGATGAGCAAAGGGATTGAATTATAAGAAAGAAGAAGAGCAATATATACCTGGAGTTCACTGATTGGCATCGGAAAACCACTGGCGTGCGGCGACGACAATGAAGAGCGGTGCCTATAGAGAAGCATGGCACGGATACATGTGAAGACATGGTGTTAAAGATTACAGTACACTTTTTGGATTAACTGTAATTTTACTCGAAAAGTCAATTAAAAAGAAACTTATGTATGTAGTAAATTGTGGAAGGCTTTAAGACAATGTTTTGTGAAGCCAAGAAGGGCGATATGATGAATGTATGAAGTGATGATGCGGTAGAGTGTTTGGGTGAGAATGGTATTTATAGAACCCCAATAATAGGCAGGCTCATTTTGTGTACCGACGACTTTCATGACTTTGAAGCCATAATAGGCAGGCTCGTTCTGTGTTTTTAACCACATGTTTGTTGTGGCTGATGATCAATTCAGTCAACATTGTTGAGTGTAAAGGAACTATTATAATGCATCGCTGCCATTCAACTTTGTCACGTCAATTCGGAGCATGCACTTATTTTTCTTTAGCCTTGGACAGTTGGACCCTCATGGAACATCGTACAGGGTTTGTGTTGTTTGTATTATCTATCGACAATTAATCAAATGGTCACTGTTCAAGCAAGTGGCTCATTTCCAGTCGTTTCTTCTGGTATTTCACCTGCAAATTAAATATGAATCTAATCATAACTTAATTTGCATTCTTCTTTTCAATATTAATTTTACTACATACATACATACATACCACCATATTAGGCGCATTCAAAGGGTAGTTGGGAGCAATGGATTCACGAGACATTATATTGCAACTGGATTCCCCATATTGGGTCGTTTTCCATCACAAATATGAGTGATGAAATTCCATCCTTGAAATAGGTTAAATAAAAGATCAATAATGAAAGAATGCAAATAAAATAACATTTTATGTTAAACTTCTTGCCATGTTAATGTTGTATATTTGGGTGGACAGAAAATAGGAAGTAAGGAAATGAAAATATACACACAAAAGAAAAATAAAGAAAAACTTTTGTCCTTATTCACTTAATTCCTGTCTAGGACACCTTATTTTTTTCATGGAATTAGAATTCCTATTGTAACTTAAATCTGTGACCTTCAGTTTGAAATAGTCAAAGTGATGCCATCAAACCGCAATATAATTGGTATATTAATATAAGTTAATTTAGCATGTTATTGACATTTTAAGTGATTATTTTGTGGTACGAATATTATGAGATCTACTTTCAATTTGGAGTAGTTGAAAGTAGATTCGGGTTTTTCTAAATGAGACCAGAATATTGATATATTATATTATACTTTTAAAATAAGTGATGGTGATTGAGCTAAATTAATATTTGGTTGGAGGAAATTGCAATTCCACATTTTTTGTGAAATTGTAATTCCATGATAAATTACCATTTTATCCTTATTATTATATCATTATTATATATGGGCATTTTAATCTTTATTAACTTCTTCATTTTCAATTTTCAATCATTCTATTCCTTCGTACCAAACAATGCAATTTAAATTCCCACTTTATTCTTTTTCCCACGGAATTACAATTCGTTTTCTTCCTAATTCTTTCCTTCCAACCGAACGCCCTGTTAGAACATACCATGTAAACAATACGATCGGATTCTGCCGAGAAAAAATTAGAAAAATGTCTCAATTGCACATATTTTACTTATTTAATAGTTTGATTGCACATTTTTTTAAGTTCAGTAACTTAATTGCACAAAAATAAAAACTTTAATGGCGTATTTGAGATTTTTGTTTCTCGATTTTATTATGATCACAAATTATATTAGTTGTTTTTATTAATAAATTTAATAGGAGGAAGGCCTAATAGGAATAGAGTTTGGAGTCTGTATCTATATCCTTTTTTATTTTATTTTTTGAAGAATCTGTATCTATATCCTTAGACCTTATCCATATGCTAAACAACCAACTACATTAAAGGCGCTCAATTATAAAGAGAGTTGGTAACTGATAAGAGGTCGCTCTGACGCTCTCCAATAACTATATAGGTTTTGTCTCAATAATGTACAGTCTTTGAACAACAATAATATCTCACTAGCTATTTATAGAGATTTTACTGTTCCGTCCTTATATTTCAAAATAATTTTAAGATTAATCTTTATTCTTAGAAATTTATTTNTATATCGTTTCTTTTCGTTGGATTTGATGCTATATTCCTTTTGCTCCATTCAGAGTTATTTTATTATTAGACCAATCTGCAATTGTATTAGAGTGAATATTGAAGGCTAACATTCCATGCATGTATGAGAAGAGAGAAGTGAATCAATTGCGGCTAGTGGGATTGGTTTATATTATTGTGAGGCAGGGCCGTATCTGAGCATGTCTAACATGTGCAGCCGCACAAGGCCCCCAATCTTTAGGGGCCCATATTTAAAAAAAAATATTTATATGTATATATAGTTTACAAAATTTTAGGCTAAATATATGAAGATTGGACCAATTTGTGACCAGATGAAATTGAACCCAATTGACAATTGCTTTAAAAAATATATATATATATATATTGCCAATTCCAATATATATATTTCCTAATCTAAAAAGATTGCCAATTCCATCCGCAATTATATTTCATAAATCATAATCCCACATCTCAATTAGACAATTAGCAAATTCTCAGTTCTTAACCCTATAAGATACGGCGATACCATAATGAAATTCGACAATTCAACAATTTTCAATTCACAATTCGGTAATTTTGTAGATCGCAAACTGCAACTCAACTAATTCTTCAATTCTTCTTGAAACAAGTGAGTTGTTTTCCAAATGTTACTATTGCATACTGAATATTATTGACTATCCCGATTACTATTGCCTCTGCAGAAATGAGTTTTTCAAAGTTGAAATTG
>CM008334.1:6199757-6210237 GCA_002525835.2 Ipomoea batatas | reverse complement strand
ATTTTTTTTTTTTTTTTTTTTTTTTTTCATCTTCAACAACTAACTTTTTAAATGGAGAAATCATATCATTTTTAGATAAAAAGCTACAAGAATTTTTTTCCATATTTATTAACACAATACATACAAACACCGTAAAATGTTTAATCTAGTAGAAAGTGGGGAGACATTTATGTATTTGAAACTAAGCACATTAAGCATGATGATCTGTTTGTGTTAAACCTTATAGAAAATGATCACATATTGCATATATTATGGATAGTTATTTCATTTTTTATTAATTGAGAGGAATGAGATCAATCAAGTAAGAGATGACTTGGTCTCGAGTCTCACGGTCCGGAACCCCAAAGCCGTCTCCATTTTGGTAAATGAAATAATGCGACACTTGAGCACCGTTCATCATACATTTGACTAAAGTTCTTCAGGACGGTGTAGAATAGTTGTTGAAGCAAAATTTGATGATTTTTTTCATGTATCATGAACCATGATTTTGATGTGCTCCCGGGCAACTTCTTCCGTCGCACTTGTCTCTTTCATGTAGCACAATATCGACAAAGGTGCATCACCTCTTTCTATTTTCACCTATGAATTAGACAACTTTAACCATTAGTTCATTGGTTTAATTTTAGGTGAACTTAATATGTTATTGATTAGGATATTTTTTTTTTAGTTATTATGTTATATACATATAAAAATTTGTTTCGGATATTAAATGTAAAAATCTCACGTATTTATTCCATTTAAACCAAACATATGTAAAAATATTTTAAATATAATATCTAAAAATAACTCAAAATTAAACTTGTGTTAATTTTAAGAAATTAAATTTTAAAAAATAAGTGTTAGTAAACAAGTTTTCTAAACAAAAAATAAAGATTAAAAACATAAAAAATTAAAAAAAAATTTAAAAAAAAAAACATAAAACAAAGAACAATTTTCCGTTAGTATACCAGCCTCAAGTCTTCCTACATGAACCTCTCCCATTCTTTCTCCATCTTTTCTCTCCCCCAATTCAGTCAAAATCTCCTAAAAACCACCTAAAAATTTTTATTGTGGATGATCTTACTGATTCTTGAGAATAATGTCATGGACATTCATTTACCACGACACATGACTGCTAAGGACTTAGCATCCTTTGATATTGCCTACCCCAGTTTGATCTTAAAAAAAAAAAAAGTACAGTGCATTTGCCCATAGTCAAGCGGGATCCGACCAAGGAATCATCTTAGGATTTACATTTAAATGGCATACATGCAAATACCATCCGACGCCAAAGTACGGTACGGTGCATTTGTCCATAGTCAAGCGGGATCCGACCAAGAAATCATCTTAGGATTTACATTTAAATAGCACACATGCAAATACAAGTCGTTATACCGTGGACCATGGTCCACAGTACATTGTGTACCATGATCACAAAACGACGTCGTTTCAATAAGTAAGATAAATAGTTCCTGTAAATCTCCGTAAATGATACTACAGTTCATCTCAAATTATACTACAGTTGTGTTGAGCTGATACTGTAGTTGTGTTGAACTGATACAGCAGTTGTGTTGAAAAGAAACTGCAATTGCGCTGAACGGAGGCCGTTTCATCCGTTTGGAACTGCAGTTATGTTGAACTGATACTACAGTTGTGTAGGGAGGGAACTGCACTTGCGCGGAACGGAGGTCGTTTCATCCGTCTGTTTTTATTAATCAAAACGACCGTTGTTTTGATGCGCGATCCACAGTAAAATTTGCGTGGAAATACAATCCGACGCCAAAGTAGAGTGCATTTGTCCATAGTCAAGCGGGATTCGACCAAAGAATCATCCTAGTATTTACATTAAGAATTCTACTACACAATTTCTTAAATATTACTCCATAAATTTTACTCTCTCACATGACAAATACTAATAAATTACTTTTTTCAATACAAATGTACACCAAAATTTTATATG
Organism: Ipomoea batatas; assembly: GCA_002525835.2. NCBI lineage: Eukaryota > Viridiplantae > Streptophyta > Magnoliopsida > Solanales > Convolvulaceae > Ipomoea > Ipomoea batatas. The sequence goes on along the minus strand of CM008334.1, from coordinate 6,208,298 downwards.
TAAAAGTAAAAATTAAAGTAGGCATAAGGTTGTCAGTTGTGTACTATCAATTCAATAAGCATAGTGTAAAGTACTTCACCATATATATAGTATTATTATTATTATTATTAAGATGGGTCGAATCAATATGCAAATACAATAATTGTGTTGAAAAATGTAATACTAATCAAGATTAAAATATTTGTTATTTATAATTGAAAATATAATACAATACTTTTAAAGAAAAATGTAAAACTTTTAAATTAAAATGTAAAAGTATTATATTTTCTTCAAAAATATTAAACTTTTTCCTTAGTAAACAAACATTTATTATTCATTAGTATTACATTTTCATGTTGGCTCTATTTGTTTCACTGACATGGTACACAAGTTTTTGCCTTATTTTAGAAGCTGTCCGCGTCTACTATACATGACTGCGAAATTGCGTATACTCTAGTCCCTCTCTATATATAAGCCCACTCTTCGATACTCTCGGATTCATCAGCCATCTGCCTATTAGTGCTAAGTGAAATCATTTTCTTATTACTTAGTCTGTCCATTTTCCAAAATAAATAGAAATGTATAATGGTAATAGGAGATCAGGGAATTATAAACCAAGTATTTGGAACGATGATTATGTGCAATCTCGAACCACTATCTACACTGTAAGTTAGACATAAAATTAAGACTTTATATTAATTAATGTTATGGTTTCTTTTTTAATAGGGTACCAGCCTATTCCTCTCCTCGTACTGATAGAAATCAGTTGGCGTTTTTAATTTTCTTTATGTTTTATCTGATGCATTACAGGAAAAAGAGTTCTCTAAACGGGCAGCTGAGCTAAAAGAAGGAGTGAGGAAAATGGTGGAGGGAAAAATGGATCCATTGGAAAAGCTTGAGCTTGTGGATCTCCTGCAAAGACTGGGCGTATCCTATCATTTTGAGGATGAAATACAGCATGTTTTGGAGCATATGTACACCTCTTTCGGGTGTAATGGTGATCAAGATTTATATGCTACTGCTTTGCAGTTCCGGCTGCTTAGATAGCACGGCTACAAAGTCCCTCAAGGTACCTAGGATAGCTACTTTAAACACCCATGCACGCACTCCCCAGAAATAAAAACAGTAAAACATATATATATGTTTTATTAATTTGTTTTTGTTACAGAGGTTTTCTGTGGTTTCATGGACGACGAAGGAAATTTCAAGAGAATCTTGAGGGAGGATACGAAGGGAATCCTTAGTCTGTATGAAGCAACATACCTATGCATGGAGGGTGAGAGCATTATGGAAGTAGCCCAACATTTCTGCACTAAACATCTTAGAGAAATCCAAAACAAGAAGGTATTAGATGAAGATCTGGTGGAGCATGCTCTAGAAATGCCTCTATACTGGAGGATGCAGAGGTTTGAAGCAAGATGGTTCATATCCGTTTATGAAAAGAGACACAACATGAACTCAGTTTTATTGGAGTTTGCTAAACTGGACTACAATATGGTTCAAGCCAAATATTTGGAGGAATTAAAGAAATTGTCCAGGTGAGTGCATGTGCATATATACACTTGGTTTTAATACAACCTAGACAAATTAAACCAACTTCAATAAAAATAATAATAATAATAATAATTAGATCGATATGATCTAGCTACCAGCCTTGCTAAGATGTAAGAAATCAAACAACTTTCTCATTTTTTATTTTTCATAATATTATAGGTGGAATAAAGATATTGGTATAGCCGAGAAGATGAGCTTTGCTAGGGACCGGTTGGTGGAGTGTTACTTATGGGCTATTGGGATCACTCCTGATCCTCAGTTTGAATACTGCAGAAAGATTTCAACTAAGCTCTCTGTACTGATAACAGTTCTTGATGACCTTTACGATGTTTACGGAAGCTTGGACGAATTGGAGATCTTGACTGATGTAGTTCAGAGGTTTGTATGTTAGCTTATATATGAATCATGTTTCAAGTAATGCTTTTATTTTTGCATGGACTAATGCACTTTTTGTTGCATATATATTATTTCGTATATAGATGGGATGTAAATGCAGCTGAGACAGTACTTCCAGAGTATATGAAGATTTGTTTTCTAGCCATTTTCAACTCCATGAATGAACTGGGTTATGATGTTTTGAAAGACCAAGGTTTATGCATTATTGCAAACATAAGAAAACAGGTAATTCATATATTATTCACTGCCCCTAACTAAACCAGAGATCAGTAATATTAACCAGTTTATTTATCTGTCTTGATTGAGAAATGATAAGTACAGGATTTTATTGGAGAAACAAAAAATAAAATAATCAAAACTGTGGCACACTTTTTTATGGATGAATAAAAGTATGCCAAGTCAGTTAACATGGAGTAGAAAATAAAGTAAAAAGAATAAGAGTATATGTGTAGTATTACTGTTATGATTAATCTTGTTTGTGTATAATCTTATTTCAGTGGGCAAATCTCTGTAAATCATACTTACTGGAAGTGAAGTGGAATCTGGGTAGATATACTCCAAGCCTGAATGAGTACCTGGACATCGCCTTCATAACAATTGCTGATCCTCTACTGTTAATTCATGCTTATTTTTGCATTACAAATTCCATTAACATTGAAGATCTGCAACACTTGGAACAATATCCTGGAATCATTCGATGCTCTGCCATGATTGTTCGTCTTGCAAATGACTTGGGAACTTCACCGGTACATAAATGAATTGCTATTTTAATTAATTTATTTTGTTTTCTGAAAACATATATGATTAATGTGTTGTTGAAAAGGATGAAATGCTGAAGGGAGATAGTGCGAAATCAATCCAGTGTTATATGCGTCAAAGTGGGTGTTCAGAAGAGAAAGCTAGGGAGTATATCAATGACTTAATTGCAGAAACCTGGAAGAAACTAAACACGGAATTAGGGAAGATGGAGCGTCCCCTTCCCAAAGAGTTTAAGATGATAGCGACGAATCTTCCTCGAATCACTCAATTTATATACCAGCATGGAGACGGATTTGGTGTCCGCCCAGATGAGATGAAGAATTGCATTGTGGATCTGTTCTTTGAACCCATCCCCAAGCCGTGAAAGCTGCCTGCGGGCATGGCAATTCCCAATTATCCTCAGCTATCTATATCTATATATAAGTAATCTGCAGATTCCTTTTCGTCATGTCAGTGGTGAATTATCCGTTACACTCCACATGGAAGTGTAACATAAATAAGGAATCATATCCCTTTTCCCAAGTCAATACGTTTGTAAGATATATTATGAGTGCCGAAGAATCTAGTACGATGAGGTCTTCGTACTACTACCTGTTTTTGCCATTGCTCTGTTTCAAATAAAGCAAAAACTTGAGTAAGACCATTCATGAATCCTTATCCCGCTGGTCAGGTGTAAATGACTGGGTGCCTAAGTATTGCAATTTCCTAAGTATTATACGGGAGTAATATTTAACATTTTTTTAAAGCAACAAAATAATATTTATCATTAAGAACAATCAATTTACCCTAAATAGTATAATAATTTCACATATTACAATATTTATATATCATGTAATGGTTTATTTTTAATTCAATTTTATATTAATTTTTCTACAATAATTATTACAATTTCTTTCATAACGGGCTAGTACCCTTTTTAGTTCTCGACTTTCAATTAGACTAAAACACGTACTTTGACTTTCATTTTTTACCACAAATAGTATTTAGTTAAGATTTCTATTAAATATGTGTTAAATCTATGAATATTATTGTCAAATTAATTAATATGATTATGATTACCTCTTTTATGAAACTATACGGCAACATAATTAATTTTAAATATTAATAAAAATTAAGTTAATAAATATAAAAAGCATATTGTAAAATGTAAATTAAAATTATATAAATATATAAATTATTATCATATTGTTAAGCTAATTGAATAAAATATTATTATTCTTAGATTAAAATCTCTAAAAGATAATTATTTATCATTAAAATCTCTAAAAGATGCCTATTTCTAATATTTTTTGGGAAAATTGTAATTGATACCCCTCCGTAATATGCTAATTACCAATGTCACTCCTGAATTATTAATGGTGTAAATTTTGCCCCTCAAATTTTAAAATGGTGCATATATTACTCCTCCCATACCGTACAGGAAGGGAAATATATGTACCGTGAGGGGCAACATTTACACTACGAGAGGGGTTATATTTGTACCGTTTTTAAAATTAAAGGTCAACATTTACACTACTAATAATTGAAGAGTGACATTGATAATTGGCCTATTATGGAGGGATATAAATTACAAATTTTCCTATTTAAAAAAATTATTGAGAATGCATCTGCTTAATTTCTTTGTAAAAACAAACGGCTATTCTCTTTTAATATATTAAAACCTGACGTTATCCGTCAGTTCCTTCTCAGGACGAACGCAGAAAGTATTAATTTAATATTTGTAAAAATATTTTGCGTCTATTGTTAATAGGCGCATAAAGTACCACCTATCTGCGTCAACAGTATATGCATCTATTGTATAACAGACGTTCCTAGCACTATCGGGAGGTTGCGAATCGATTTTAAGGAAAGTGTGAGTACACACATACTCGAATTTCTTCTTCTCATTTCTTGTTATAAAACCCTATTTTCGTATTTATTTATTTTAAATAAATAACTTTTTGTTTTTGTACCAAACTTGGTTGGAATTAAATTTTATAAAATTAAATTCCATTTTAGTGTGTGTGTGTATGTGTGTGTGTGTGTGTATATATATATTTACGGAGTATATATTTGGTAAATTGACTTATTCACCACTAATATTTTTTTTAGTTAAAATGTAATACTCTTTTATGATTCATATAATATATTTAACTTTTAACTAAAAAAATAGTACACGTCTCACGGTGAGACAATCTCACACCAAACTTATTCTAATATAAATGACGGAAGACAGGATAATAAGAACACTGTAAAAACTTCCAATAACCTAGTAGAAAATGGAGAGACATATGGATTTGAAACTAAGTACACGAAACTAGAAAATGATCACATATTACATATATTATGGAGTACATTGCTACTTTTACAATAATTATTTGAGAGGAATGGGCTCAATCAAGTAAGAAATGACTTGGTCTCGAGTCTCATGGTCTGGAACCCCAAATCCATCTCCATTTTGGTAAATGAAATGTGACACTCGGGCGGTGTTTGTGACACATTCGACTAAGGTTCTTATGGATGAAAATACTGGAGAACTGCTGTCGTTGAAGCAAAACTTGTTGATTTTTGTCCATGTTTCATGAACCACATTTCTAATGTGTTCGCGAGCCACTTCTTCTGTTACACTTGTCTCTTTCATGTAGCATAATATCGACGAGGGTGCATCACCTCTTTCCAGTTCCGCCTATAATGAATCAAACAAATTCAACCATGAGTTCATATATAGTTGGTTTTCTATCATTACACAAAAATATATATGAGATATATGACATTGAAATGAAAAGAGAATATGTCATGTTGGTATATATGTACTTACTGCTGAAGTGCCTAGATCGTTGCACAATCTAATTATAAGAGACGAGTAATAGATGAGATCTTTGTTGTTTTTGAGGAAGTGGATGATATCTGAGAAATCTTGAGCTACACCTAGAAGTCTATGAAGTGAAAGCACACTGCCTGATGATGATATCCATGCATTGTCTAGGTACTCCCACAATGTTGGAGTGTAGCCTATTGAATCCCACTTTGCTTCCACTAGTAAAGCTTTGCAAAAATCTGCCCACTAATTAAATCCAACCAAAAACAAAAATATTTTATTTATTGGTTGAGATTTCAAAGAAAAATAGAAAGTGACAACGTAATTATATAGCAAAACAATGAAAAAATGGTGTTATCCAACCCTAAATTGCAAGAATTTTGGTAAGAAGTGAAGTACCCCTTTTTGTAAATATGGTAACGCACAATCCCAACCCTTCTGTTCATGAATTTGACGAGCAGTGTCATTGGTGATATCATAAAGAGCCCAAAAGCAAATTTTCATGCATTCTGGTAAATCCTCAATTCCACTAGGGTCCCACCTGCAATTAAAACATCCACACCAACAGTAGTTAGTTGCGCTGTTAGCTTAATAATCAAAAGGTTTCAAATTTAACACTATGTGAAAGTTGCGTATTGGTCTTCTTGGTTTGAATCGGTCAGTTATGGACATCCCAGACTGATGATTTATCTCATGGTGGACACAAGTCAGAGTTTACTCAATTCACACCCTCATGTAGTGACAGCAAGTTCCCTTGTCACTTAAAAAACAAAAAAAGAAAAAAAGAGAGAAGATTTCATTAAATAAACTAGCGTACATTTCAACCGCAGTCGTGAAGATTTCCAAATCTTTTAATGACCCAAAGATGTCATAAACATCGTCAACTATAAGAACCAATTGTATGGCCTTGGTCAACCACTTTCTGAAGTTTCCATATTGAGGTTCAAATGCCACCCCTACAGACCACAAGAAGCTTTCAACCACTCGATTTCTTGTGAAACTCATATTTTCTATCAGTCCAAAGTTTCTCCACCATCTAATGAACAAGTACAACAAAGTAAAAAGTGTTAGATCCAATATAATTTACCCATGTGATATCAAGAATACTATACTACAATGATAATTAACTCAAAACTTTTATATTACCTTAAGATTTCCGCAAGGTTCTTTTGGTGTTCAACTTGCACAATATTGAAGTTCAATTTTGCCAAATGGAGAAGTTGAGAATTTGACATTGATTCATTTTCACGTTGCAAAATTTCTCTTCTTACGTTGTACCAATTTGCTGTCAAATGCGAAGGGAGTAGTAAAGAACCAACCAAACGATTATCTGAATCTTCTGAAGTTAGATTCTTGAGGATCTCTGTGCAATAAATTCGAGCCTTGTACAATATGTCTTCTCCCTCTAAGGCCAAATGAGAGGCTTCAAAGAGTTCAAGAATTGCTTTGGGGCCTCCCTTTATGGTGAACTCTCCCATTTCATCCATGAAACCCAAAAATACATCTGTCACGTATTACACGCGGGGAAAAAACATTTCTAAAACGTTATTATAATTCATTTGTGCAAGTGTTAAATAATGCTAAAGAAATCCAAAAACATCATAGTCAACTTGTTTATTTTCACCAGAATCTAATAATGCATGGAACCCACGCACCAACTACGTACCATCGTAGCTACGATATATGGAGTAGGTTTAAGTTAAGTTGATAGACTATGGCACGGGTCTCAATCTGTGAGAGTAATTGGATCTTTGATTAATGAGGTCAAAGATTCAAACCATCTCATAGATTGAGACCAGTGAGACAGTCTCACATAAGTGTTATCCATAATCATATTATGTGCGTATTTACCTTGAGAAACATGATTCCCATATTGTCTTAGAATCCTAAAAGACAAGGCAGTGGCATAGAGATCCATTTCAGAGCTAAAACATTTGTTGTTATTAGCAGAGAGTAAAATGCGGTCCAGAGATTCCATGATTTCCTTCTCAAAGTGATGGGAAAGACCCATTTTCCCTATGCTGTCTATTAGCTCAAGTTTAGCCAATGCATCCACCGTTTTGTCGAAAAGGCACGACACTTCCTCTTTCAGCTTTTCAGCTCTTCTTTGGTATTTCACGTCCTGAAATTATCAATTATATTATATTCACACTGGTTACGTACGTTGCCATGTCAGTAAATAATTCAAATATATATATGCAATTATCGACAATAATGTTCACATACTCGTAATTAAATAATTCATTATTATATGCTCAAAATGTAGTAATTATAGAAGTATATATATATTAAAAAAAAAAAAAAAGATGCATGGTTGAATACTCACAGCATGTTTACTCGTAAGAGACTCTATGAAATCATATTTCCAAATAGTTGGCTTGTAATTGGCAGTTTTGGGATGATTTTCTTCTTTGTTGGTAAAGGAAGAGTTTAGTAATATAGGGTTAGATGGGAGATTTTGTTCACCAGACATTTTCTTAGAACAATATAATTCAAGATACGTGTAGTGAGGCAAAGGAATAATGCAAGAGTGTTTATAAAAAGGAATTGCTAATGATGATGAGACGATTAAAAAAAATGTATTGCTTTATATAGGGAGATCAGTGAGCCTCGGGTGATTCCGGTCACTGTCGTTTACATTTTTAAAACGTTTTAGAAAACCATATATATTCGAACAAACATGAAAACTCACATGTTGTCTGCGTCATCATGAATTTTTTGTTGAGAAAAATGCAAACATCAAATATTTGTGGTTCTCAATTATCATGGTATTTTTATTATCGATTTAATATTGACCACAAGTTAGTGAGTGGTCAAGATTAACTTTGATATAGTATGTAGCCGCAAATTATATCGTGGACCGCGGTCCCAAAACGACGTCGTTTTGATTAATGAAAATAGACGGATGAATTCGCGCCACTCATTTTCTTTTCATATATAATGCACTTTCTTTTCAATACAACTGCAGTTACCTTTCAACACAACTGCAATTACTTTTTGATATAACTACAGTTTCTTTCGATAATATAAAAACACAAATGTGAAACTGTTATTCA
>CM008334.1:6118103-6136176 GCA_002525835.2 Ipomoea batatas | reverse complement strand
ACATATGTATTTTTTAATACCATGAGAAAAATAAAAAAGAATAGTTTGAAACCAATCATATTAACTACTTGGGGAATTTGTTGACAATGAAAGTACTTAAATAACCAATTACCCAGCANTAGCCTGATGACGTTATCCTAGGAAGCGAGAAAATAGAGTGATCACCCAAGCCATGGCGATGAGCGGTCCATGTCCCTGCCCTCACTTATATTAACGTAAAGGGGATTTGGCATTAGGTGGAAATTGGCTAGGGGGTGAGCATCGTTCCCACTAGTCGGATCGGCTGTAAGGCCCCTAGAAAATACAAGGTGAAACCCTATTGTCATTTGCATGCTTGAAGGTGTGAACAAAACTTTTTATGTTATATCTATCTCCTGAGACTTAACTTCCTTAGCATATTTCTTACATTTGGTCGGCATGAGTTTAGTGGTCTTGGTAGATAGTGTAGGGAATTTCACCCACTCAACTCCGAACACCTACACATCGCTTGATCAATTGACAATGAGAGAACGAACTATCCTTGGTGCTTATATGATTAGAGTTTAGAAAAGTATGCTTGCTTGAGGACAAGCAAGGTTTAAGTGTGGAAACTTTGATAAGCACCAAGAATAGCTCATTTTAGGGGTCATTTAAGGGCTATAATTGTATGGTTTAGTGCCCCTTTCATAAGAATATCACGCGTTTAGACTCTAATGTGACCAAAACCGCTAACAAGAGCTTGGAAGATGCTTTTAAGCTATTTTGCAGCCAAACGGAGGACCTAAGGCCGAAACGGAGCAGAAAATGGAGAAACCATGAAGTAGGAGCCTCCCACGAAGCCTCACACGCGTGTGGAGGGGCATGGAAACATTCCAGAGAGCCCCCACGACCTCCACCACGCGTGTGGAAGAAACTCGGAAGAAGAGTCTTCAGGGCTCGACGCGTCGAGACCCCCAAATCAGCCCTAAAATCCTGCTGTGGGAAAATTACTATGTTGCCCCTATTTTGTTTCCCCTATATAAGGCTCCTTATTTCAGACCTTTGGGGCATTAGTTTTTAGTTTTTAGATAGCTTAGGTAAGGGAGGAGATTCCCAATAGTTTTAGATCCAATTTTCCTTTCCAAATTCTAATTAGAGTAGATTTAGATTAGATTGAAGATCAAGATAGAAGATTGGGATTTCAAGAACAAGATTGTAAAGATCCCCTTTCTAAGGGTGGTAATCATTCTCTCCATTATCTAATCTTATACTTGTTTCTTTGTTATTTTCTTTCTTGTTCTTGTTTCTTTATAATGTTAGAGTAGATTAGAAAGGGGATTGGTGGCCCCAAGGTGAATCTATGTTGATGTTTGATATAAATTGCTAGATTAAATGTGAGCTTTATGATCGTTGGATGATGATCTTGTGTGGATGATGTTTATTGATGCTTTGTGCCTAAGTGTGACCACATTAGGTAGCAAACCCAAAGGAAGTGAGTGTGTGCGCGATAGCGGCCACTCACGAGCCTAGATCACCCACATCTCCGCTCTTAGTCCGAAAGGACAAGATCCGAGACGAGTGGTAGACAAAGTGTTCGATGAAATGCCCCACCCGAATGAGGATGTGGGAGTCCAAAGTGTGACGCCACTTGGTGATGTGCCATGAACTCCCTAGTCTATTCAACATCTCTAGCTCACGAACCATACAAAGATAGACCACATAGAGAAACCTAAGGCCCCAATCTCCACCTTTCCATTTACTTTATCACAACCCTTACCAACCTTCTTACCCCCTTATAAATGAATCCAACCCTTAGCAAATCTTGTAACTCTTTTCCTTCAACCTCTTAGATGCCAACACACTAATTCAATTCCCATTCTCCATCCTTGAGAGACACGAAACTCGGAGAGTTTAACTCTTCGTTTTATCACCCTTCACCTTCACTCCCACTAAATTACATCCTTCAAGCATCTCAACTCAGTAATTGTCTCGGGGGACTCTTTCTTCATTCTCAAGCTGCCAGGGTACCCAACTCTCAATCACAGAGGCACGCAAGCTCATATCACAGAGGCTAAGGAGCCCATATCACAGAGGTACCCAACTCCCAATCACAGAGGCACACGGGCCCAAATAAGGAGCCATACAATACCCTCCCAATTCCAACCTTAAGTAGACCATAATACCACCAACTAAACCCCCAAGGTTACCAAAGATTCAACAAGAGAAGAAATGCTCATAAGGACTCAAGATTCCCACATACTAACTCAGATTCATTCACACAAATCACCCACCAACAGTGTTCATCTCACAACATGGACACAGTGCATACTCAGGATAGAAATCAAAAAATGAACCAAGGATACTAACTCAAGAGATAAAGATAATGTCCTAAGATCATGAATAAATACTCAAGAATCAAGGTAGAATACTCAACAAGATGCTCAGTACACATTCCAGAATACAAAGGGAAACAACAGAGTTAACTGACTACAAAAGTGCAACCCAACACAAATTACAGACCCGAAATAGAAACACGCCATACTCATTCCAGAATACAAATCATGCTCAGAATACTCAGGTTACACATCTCAGAAGCCAATAAATCATGGAATCCATAACAAGAAATTACGCATACACATCTAGATACAAAGGATGATGAACACAAGTCCAACAATCCACAAATAAAGGTTCACAGACCATCAAACAAAGCTATAACCCCAAGAAAAATACAGGATTCCAACACCAAATCATATGCATATAAATCAAGAGTGTAATATAGGTTTTAGTGAGACATGATGGTTACCTCTTGGAGCCTTTCTCAACCAAGCAATCCTCAAAACACCTCACAAAGCACCACCTCCATCTTGATAATCTTTTTCCCAAGAAAGATCCCCAAAAAGAATATGATGAGAGCTTATAAAAGACTATGAAAACAAGGTGATAAAAGATGTCTTCCTAAGGAAAAACACTTACCCAAATGCTATAGACCCTAAAAGAGCAATCTTGACTTGAGATCTTGAAGGATGAAGTGTAGGATGTGCTTAGGGTTCTTAAAAGGTGAAAGGAGTAGGATGAAATGTATTTGCAGGGAAAAGGAAAAGAGAGATAGAGTTTTAAGTACATGACTTTTATATGAGTAGGGAAAACCATCACATATATCATGTATGTATCATATTAGGGTATTAAAAAAAGACTTGGGCTTATTTATAAGAAATGGGTCATCCTTACCCAATATTAATTTAATGGATATAAATATGGTCCTTCCAATGATCGGGTCAATACATAAATAACATATTTGTAAGGAATAGAAAGGGTCCAATTAAAGAACATCCCTTACAAAATTAATTCAAGAAAATTGGGCCTTGGAATAAATAAATAATTCCGGATGGAAAAATATATATCTATAAGAACGTCGGGGCCCAATTAAATTAAATAAATTTCACGGTAGAATTAATTACCGGGTTTTAAGGCTTGAATTAAAATACGGGGTGTTACAGCGGGTGCTGTAACAATCGATAAACATCTTCTTGGCATCCAAAGTCTTGCAGCATGTTCAACTCAAAGAATCTTCCCTCACATAGCCTTTTTCCCACGATAGACGTCCACCAAAGCACGTTAAGTTATTGTCAAATGCCTCAATGGTCTCGTGCCTAATTTTTNTGATTGATGTTATGTATGGATGATGTTGTTCAATCTTTGCTTCTATTTTCGGCCGAGATAGGTAGTAACCCCGTAGGAAGTGAGTGTATGCGCGATAGTGGCCACTTACGAGCCTACATCATCCATATCTCCACTCTTAATCCGAAAGGATCAGATCCGAGAGCAGTGGTAGGCAAGGTGTTCGATAAAATGCCTCAACCGAATGAGGATTGAGAGTTTGAGTGTGACGCCACTCAATACAAAGACCGTGACTCCCTAGATCAATCCCGAAATCCAATTCCAAGCTACCTACGATAATCAATCCGTTGGCTTAACTTTGGCATGCACCCCTTCCCTTTACCTTTTGTATTTTCTATCTTATTTTACCTTTAAAACCTTTACCCAACCAACCATGAACCAACCTTCTCCTTATGATTCTTGTAACTCTAACCTTTCAACCTCAAAAATGCCAACATAAATTCGGTTCCCATTCGCCATACTCGAGAGACACGACACTCAGGGAGTCTTGACTCTTCGTTTTACCACCTTCACATCCACTCACCCCATACAAACATCCTTCAAAATGGCGTCGTTGCCGGGGATGGCAAACGGTTTCGAATAGTGTTGACATCTTTGAAGTAGAATTTTAAGAGTTCTTGAATTGCTTTCTTTTTGTTCGTTTTATTTTCTTATTTTTTATTTCCTTGAAGAAGTGAGCTTACTTTGCCTTGAATATTATATTGCTCACTTGCAACTACTTCTAGTTGCATATATTTGTTGTTGGCTAAGCTTTGTGCAGGAAATTTTTGTTAAAATTCATTTGAAAGCTTGCCAATGTATGCTCCAATGAATCCCCATGGTTATCCACACCATGAAGGAAATCCTTTGAACTATACTCCACCCCAACCATATCCAAATTATCCCCATTCCACCCATACTTACATTCCACCAACATATCACTATCCGCCTCCAAACCCTTACCCATTTCCATATCACTACTTACCGCACCCAATTTCTTATCCATCTTATATAAATAACCATCACCCACCACCATACATACACCCTGTCCCACCGTATCAAAATGAATTTCCCCCACGACACTCCACTTATCAAAATGACTCGGTAAGCTCCAGAGAAATAACCCAAAATATAGAGAGTAAGCTTGCACAGATAATGAGAACAATTGACCCAAGCTATACTCCCGAGCCATTTTCGTTCCATAATTCCCACCCAAACAACCATTACCCATCTCCATCACAAATTCTTAAAGGAAACAATCCTACACATTACCTTGAAACACCACCTTCCAATTCGTATTTTTCCATACCCGATCCTTGTGATTATATCCCACCGGCCAAGGACGAAATCGAAGTTCTTAAAGAGAAAATAGAAGTATTCACAAGAATGGCCAAGGAGGATACGGCTAACTTAAAAGCCGAAATTAGGAGCGAATTAAAGGATTATCTCGCTACTCTCCGGGAAGAAGGACTTCCATTGGAGGAGATCGAAACAAAAATGCTAGCCATGATGGAGGAGTTCATGAGGACAAATTCATCACGGATAGGTAATCCACTTGAAGAAAATCTCCCAATTTTGGAAGCTAATCCAAGGATGGATGCACAAAACGCTGGAAAGGAAGTAAGTAACGAAGGGATGGTAGATTGTTATGCTCCGGTGCTAGAAGAATTTCTGATTTTCGAATTGGAAAATCCAAAGGAGGTCGAGATGGAGAGCGATGATGAGAACATCGAAGTGGTATGGGAAGATAAAGAGCCTACACATGGTAACATTCCTAAACCTTCTTGCATTACTCCCTTCGAAGATCCATGTTCTTTTGATAGATTTACTTTTGACACTCGAGTGGATGACTCCCTTTTACAATGCAACAATGATTTATATTCTCATGATACTGAATGTTTTTATTTTCGGGAGGATGATTCCATAGGCTTTGTTGACAATTTTATCAATGAGTGCGAAAGACTTGATAAAGATACTCATGCTCCTTGTAAAGATGACTCCCTACGTGTTAATGTTTCTACTACTTATGACTATGATTGCTTTAATTTTAGGGAGGATCACTCTATAGTAAATCGTGATTTATTGGTTGGAAATCATAGGGATTCTAGTTTGTTTGAAGATGAATATGATAGTTTTAAATTCTTGGAAAATGAATCCTATGATTTGGGACGAGATGAGTTGATAGGTGAGGGGGATATTACTTGTTATATTCTGAGAAAGAAAAGGGTGATTCTTTTAGACAATTAGAGTGGGGAGATGAGAATAGAGAGTGTGAGAACGAGATGATGGATAAGGAGGGAATTTTCACGTTTGATTTGTTCGAGGGAATTGAGGGGGGTGATATGACTTCCAGTGAAGGGATATGGTCTCAACCATATGATAAAAATGACAAGAACATCGGGGGTGGTAGAGAGCATGAGAAAATAGGGGAAGATCACACTACCTTTGAGAAATCAAGGGGAGTGTTTGAAGCCATGAACTTTCCAATTATACACCTTGTTCTTCCTTTATTTGCGTGGGAATTCAAGAATGTCCTACACCTTGGGACATTTCTTGAAGCAAAAGTACACGGAACGCTTGGTAAGGTCCCAAATCTGTGTGTTTTGAAGGATAGAGCACACAACGTCTGGCTAGGAGACATTAAACCATGGCGCACTTGGGAGGCAATCCCAATGTTATCCTTAGCTTAGAATTTCATTTCTTGTTTACTTTTTACTTTCCTTCGTTTATTAGTAGTTTTTCTTTTTAGCATAGCCTTGCTTGAGCTAACAATGCAGGTGATTTTGGTGCTAAGCCATGACGAATGAGCTAAACCGGATCAAAAACGAAAGGCAAAAGCTAGGAGACGAAGAAGGTGATCAGCACTGCTGACCACGCCTGCTCACACGCGTGGTGATAGGCGTGGAATCTTTCCAGAGCCGCTCCACGAGGACCACCACGCGTGTGAGTCACGTGGACAGGTCCTAGATAGATTTTCGTGCATTATTTTATTTTCATCCAATTTTTATGAGTCTCCAAGGTCTAGCAGTGCCAAAAATCATCTCCTATCTTGATTTACATATCTTTCTTATTGCTTTTGTTTAAGTTACTTACCTAGTTTTAGGATTTATGCTTTAATACTATCATTATGAATAAAAGAACTTCCGCCAGGCCATTGCACGTCAATTGGTTGTCTTCTTGCGCTAACATTGTTTCATATAGCTTGGAGAACGAAGGCAAAAGAGATGCTAGAAGCTTAAAGTGTGGAAATGAAGGGATGCTTACTTGGTTGTAAACCTCTTATCCCTTCTACTTTTTATGCCTCGTTTTTCAATTATAAAGTGTGGAAATTGAATTATTATACGTGTTCCTTGCATACTTGATAAACACATGCTATTTTGCACACACATAATGCTATATTGTTGATACCCCACACCCCCGGAAACACTTCTAAAGTGTGGAAAGGGTTTGATTGATTTTGAATGGTCGTGCTCCTTTGTTCCACTTGATCTTCATGGCAACATCGAGGACGATGTTTGTTTTAAAGTGTGGAAATGATGCACCTTGTGCTTATATTGTTATATTGTTTGTTGTTTGATTGATATATTGGTCTTGTCTTATGGGTGTGTTTTATCTTTGGAGAGTGTGTCGTTATTCACATTATCTAGGGAGAATGTTAATCATATGCCAAAAATAAAAGAAATAAATTTTTTTTCCCTTTGAATATCCATGGGAAGTACCCCTTCTTTGACCAAATGAGCTTTAAATTCTTGAATGCTTGCATGATATTCACCTCTTATTTTCCTCAGACCTTAGTCAATGATCTCTCGAAGTGGGAGTGTGCACCCCTTAATTTTAGAAAGATAAGTGAAAGCGAAGCCCGGAATTGAACTAATTTTGGTAGGGCATGGGGCAAAAGGTGAGCCTAATAGTGAGCTTAGAGTGTAAAATCCCTTAATCCCAAGAAAAAGGCATGAGGGGTTGTATGGAGAAACAGTAGAAAAGGCAAAAGGCCAATCCTAGAGATAAAAATTGAGGAAAGCCATCTCGCTAGGTTGTGTTCAACCATAGTCTTCATAAAAAGCAAAAGCTATACCTGGAGTCTGTTGTCCACATAAAATGTTCCTAGGAGATGAGAAAATAGTGCGGAGGTGAGCCGCTTCGCTAGGATTCGGGCACCCATTGCACTATCTTCGAAAAAGCATGGATCTCCATGTGAAGTCGGGTCGCCCGATGACGTTACCCTAGAAAGTGAGAAAATAGAGTGATCGCCCAAGCCATGGCGATGAGCGGTCCATGTCCCTACCCTCACTTATTTTACGCGTTGGGCTTTGGCGTTTAGTCGAAAAATGGTTGGTTGAGGTGTGCACATCGTTCCCACTAGGGGGCTCGGCTTGAAGGCCTTTGTAAAATTTGAGATGAATCTAATTTGGATTGCATGCTTGGTTGAATGAAGGGTGTGTGCGTTGCATTGTCTAAACGAGACCATAGGGGTTTTGCTTCGTTTGTATATTCTTAGAGTGTATGGCATGTGGTTACCATTCTGTGTAGATAATGTGCGTTATTTCACCCACTCCGTTGGCTACACCCTAGAGTTAATAGACCGATTAATTGATTGAGTAACACAGCTACCTTTCGCACTATAATGATTAGTGTTTAATTGTGAATTGCTTGAGGACAAGCAAAGTTAAAGTGTGGAAAATTTGATAAGTGTCAAAAGTAGTCATATTTTAGGGGTCATTTAGGTGTAAAATATGCTATAATAGATGTCCATTAGGCCTAGAAACATGCTAAGATAGTGTAATTTCATTGCATATAGGTCTAGGGACTTATCTTGTGCGTTTCGATATAATCTGTACAATTCTTGCACTTCGCAGGGCATTCCGGCGACATTTCAGTAAAACGGACGTAACCGGAGCTAGGAATGTCCGAATGAGGCGAGGCAGGTGGCTATGGAACCGTATCGACGAGAGCTACAACATAGAAGACGACAGAAGAAGCAAAATTCACCACGCACGCTCACACGCGTGTGAGCGGCGTGGTTGCTTACTGGTTCGCTCCCACGCACGCTCACACGCGTGTGAGCCGCATGGACGCGGCACAGCACGGAAATTATTAGGGCGGAATTTTGGGGGCTATATATATGCCCTTTATAGGTCTTTTAGATCAGTTTTCAGCAGCCCCCAATAGCTTTAGATCTGATTTCCCTTTCCAAATTCTTCCCCTTTGGGGAGGAAAACACTCCTTAGAATAGAATAGATTTAGATTTAGGATTTGAAGATGAAGATGTAGATCCAAGAACTCTTGGGGTATAATTTCTCTTCTTTTAATATAAAGTTTGAATCTTTACTTTCTTGCTTTGTTTATATTGCTTCTATTTATGTTTATTATGGTAGAGTAGAGTAGTTGGGTGTGTGTGCCCTTGTTGATCTATGGATTGATGCTTATAATTTGATATTATGATCTTGGTATTGTGGGAGTATGATTGATGTTATGTATGGATGATGTTGTTCAATCTTTGCTTCTATTTTCGGCCGAGATAGGTAGTAAACCCGTAGGAAGTGAGTGTGTGCGCGATAGTGGCCACTCACGAGCCTGAATCATCCATATCTCCACTCTTAATCCGAAAGGATGAGATCTGAGAGGAGTGGTAGGCAAGGTGTTCGATAAAATGCCTCAATCGAATGAGGATTGAGAGTTTGAGTGTGACGCCACTCAATACAAAGACCGTGACTCCCTAGATCAATCCCGAAATCCAATTCCAAGCTACCTACGATAATCAATCCGTTGGCTTAACTTTGGCATGCACCCCTTCCCTTTACCTTTTGTATTTTCTATCTTATTTTACCTTTAAAACCTTTACCCAACCAACCATGAACCAACCTTCTCCTTATGATTCTTGTAACTCTTACCTTTCAACCTCATAAATGCCAACATAAATTCGGTTCCCATTCGCCATCCTCGAGAGACACGACACTCGGGGAGTCTTGACTCTTCGTTTTACCACCTTCACATCCACTCACCCCATACAAACATCCTTCAGAAGTCGCTGCTGCCCGCGAGAGTGGAGGTTGTCGGCAATGGAGGATAGAGATGCCAGATGAGTCACCGCCGCCTCTGTTTGAGGTAACCACAGCCACCACCGCCACCGGCCGAACTATTGTGAAGCTGCCGATGCCCGTAAGGTTTGGAGGTCACCGGTCTGGAGTTTGGAGGTTACCGACGATAGATGAAATCTGTGCGCTTTGAGCTCACCAGTCTGGTAGCCAGATTTGTGATGTGTGAGCTCAGATCTGTCATATGTGAGTTGTGTGAGTTTTGTGAGTTGTGAGATTTGTGAGGTGTGACATGTTAGATCTGTGAGATTGTGAGATGACATTTGATTTCAGATCAAATATGATCTTTAAAGAATATAAGCCACTATTGTCCCCTTATTACATAATTACATTAAAAGAAATTAAAGAAGAAAAGGAAATAAATCGGGCGCCTTGGGGGCGCCTAGCGTCTTTTTCAACCTTGAAGAAAATAATCGAAATTGTTTTTATTACCTTCCAGGGGGAGCTTAGCATCTTTTTCAACCTTGAAGAAAATAATCGAAAATGTTTTTATTACCTTCTCGGGCTGTTTGCAAATCCAATCACAATATCCTTTGTAGGCTGCCTACTGTGCTTTTTGAGCCTAGGATATAAAATGAACCTGAATTTTTTTAACACCTCGAGCTACCTAGCCATCCTGCGAGCCCTTTTGGGTGCTATTGTTTACTGTAGCATCTCTTTTTCTAGATTGGCAAGTGATGTGTAGCAAAAATGAGTGATGGTGAGTGTATGGGTGTGAAATGTCTTTTCGATGAGGATTGGGGGTTATGGCACGCAATATGCAATCACAAAACTAGGCACTGGCACAAGGAGATCAATAAGATGCTAAGCAAACAACAACAACAAGGTGGA
Organism: Ipomoea batatas; assembly: GCA_002525835.2. Classification (NCBI taxonomy): domain Eukaryota; kingdom Viridiplantae; phylum Streptophyta; class Magnoliopsida; order Solanales; family Convolvulaceae; genus Ipomoea; species Ipomoea batatas. Next base: position 6,125,635 of record CM008334.1, on the reverse strand, counting down.
ATAAACACATATGAACAATAGATAAAAAAAATAGGACTCAAGTTAAGGGGCATTACCATCTAGATGCTTCAACAACCTACGGGGTTAGGGAGAACAAATAACCAAAGAATCAAGCGGGAATGCACATAGGAATCCTAGTCTAAAGCCACAATTGTAAGCAAATAAACAATGATTAGAGCAAGGATTGCCCCACTTTCATGGTGTATCAATCCTAGCTCTTAAAGCAGATAAGCATTTTAAAGCCCCTAATTTGCCCTATTTTTATGGGAGAAATCGGGTTTATGCAAGGGGTGGCACAAATTCATCACCCAATTCTCATTGAGGTAAGGAATCCTCCAAATACATGCCAATGGATGTGTACATCAAACATAAGCAAGATTCAAATACAATACCCTCATAAACACATGAACCCTAGGTTGGGGTTCTTCCCCTTTTTCACAATAATCACAACTTAAGCATCAAAATAGATAATACAACCCTAAGTCAAGTCCATAAACTAACTGTTCGGTTATGATTAAATAGCATAAAGAACAACAAAACACAAGTAATAAACATAAATCTTGCAAAAGAAAAAAGATAAGGGAAAGAAAGCCTCTCAATTGAAATAGATGGTAGAATCTTGAAATCCAAGCTCCAAATCCAAGATTACAAGCTTCAAATATATTTAGAAACTTAAATCTAAGCCTAATCTAACCGAAAAATATGAAAGGAAGTGAAAGGAAATGACGAAGGTTCGAACGGGGTTGAAAACCGAGTAAAGAAAGCTCAAATCATGCTTAAATAGTGAACAGAGAATGCGTCACACGGCCACCATCACAGCCGTGTGGGTGGCCTTTGGAACTTCAATTTTTCACTGTAAAACGGCCAAAAAGACACGACCACCTACACGGCTGTGTGGGTGGCCGTGTGGGTGGCCTATAGAAATTGCATTTCCAAAATCTGTTAAGATGCTTTGACTTCTAGGCTATTTTTCACCACCAAAATCATTTTTTTTGGCTTTTGTAGTCTTGAACAAAGTTATAGCCCTTTAAGTTGGATATCCAATGGCACAAGAATCACCTCATTTGAACATCCCTATGTTGAGATATGGTCCAATAACCGAACAGTGGTCGAAATGAGTGAAAATTGCAATGCCTTGATCTTTTGCTCTTCTTTTGTTTGGTTTGCCTAAATGACCAAGACCATTGAAAATACCAATCTTAGGCTTCCTTAGGAGTGTTGCATCCATCAACTTAGCTTCATATTTGGCCTCCATTTGACTCCAATGCCCACCAAAATGGATGAAAATGCTCCTCTTTGCTTCCAATGCTTTCCAACTCATACTACTTGCAAAATAACACAAATAAGCACTAATTCTCATGAAATTTGGAAAGATCTATAAACAAAATGACTTAGTGAAATGGTGAAAAATATAGACAAATAAGAGCTTATCACCAAGCTTCCAACTCACGTCGGGATCGCTTATCCCTTTTTGTGGGTCTAATACCGCATCCATTTGTAATTTTTTGGTAGCTTTCTTTGCGTAAAAGTCCAACCATAAATATATGTTAATATTTCTCCAATGATAAAATATTTTTTTTACCTCCTCGAGCCATTTGTACTAAGACCCCCTCGTAGGTGATGCCTTCGCCCCAGCTGTAACACCCCGAAATTTCCTACTACTATTTTAAAGAAATAAATGAGGGCTTATTTTCTTATTAAAATAATTATAAGTATAAATTATTTCGCATGGGCTTGGAATAATGTATTTTGGACTACCTATTATTATTATCACTAAGATATTAAATACTCTTAGCCCAATATATATATATATATATATATATATATATATATATATATATATATATATATATATATATATGTAACTATATTCTATAGTATATGGTTTAATTATGGGCTATAGACCCAAGGAAAATTATCTTAAATTAAAATTATAAGTATGGTATCTATAGTCTTGACCCAATTGAGTAGTCCAAATTACATAGCCTTTCCTAATATGTTTTAGCCCAAAATAGAAGCTTCCCAAATTGGAAACCTAATGATTTAGCAGCCAAGTTTCGTTCTCTCTCTCTCTCTCGTCTCTCTCACTCCACGAAGCAACGGCAGACAACAACGATGAGAACTCCGGCGAAGCTTGACGTAGTGTGGCTGTCCAACAAGCAGCAACCGAACAACAACGAAGATTTCCGGCAGCGGCAACGAGCGACGATGAAGACTCCGACCACAGCAGCTAAGGGACTCCGTTCAGCCGCTCCCCTTTCCTTCCGTTCACAATGGCGAGGGTGGTGTGAGCAGTCCGTGAGCAACAGTGTTCGAGCAGACCGACGTCGAAGCAGGGCAGCAAGTTATGGCAACAAGGGAGGATCCCGGCGACGACGGCAAGCTCCACTTCTTCATCTTCTCGCTGTTCCATATTCAATGGCATCCATCTGTTCAGGCGAAGAGCAGCGGCTTGGGCGAAACAGAGCAGTAGCGACGGAGGCTTTTCCCGTGTGCAACGCAGCGCCCTTTTCCTCCGATCTTCATCACGTAGCAGCGGCAAGGGTGGAGCCCGACGGCAATGGCGACGAGGCGACTTCCCCTGTTCGGCGGTGGAGCTTGCGGATGGTGCGGCGGCGTGCCCTTCCCGTTCGGAGCAAACAGAGTGCAGCGGTGCGGGGCAAGGTGGCGGACGACACGGCGGCCCTCCCTCTTCCGTTAGGCTGTGGCGGAGTGCGTCGGCGGAGCACGTTAGCGGTGGCTGCCTCTCCGCAAGGTGGTAACGGAGCTTTTGGGCGGCAGCTTCTCCTCCGTTCGTGATGACCGGCAGAGCAACGAAGGTTAAAAGTCAGTGGCTGCGAACTGATCACAGTGAGGCGTGTTGGTCTGGTGGCTTGGTGCTTGGTTTGTGAGCTAGAGAGCGTGAGTTCGAACCCGGGAGTTAGCACTATGTTTAAGGTAAATGTTTTGGTTATCATAATTAAACCTATAGTTTAGTATTGGTTATAATGTTATATCTTAGCTATAGGATTAGTATTATTGGTCTTAACCTCGTTTTGATATTAGTTAATAATTAGAATAGTATGGTTCGGATAGTCATGTCACGTTAGCCTTTGAGCATGAATTATAGGATTATTATTATAATGGATCGAGTAGGAATATTAGTATTGTTATTAGTAATAGTTAGTGACGGTGTTAGAATTATATTGATCTTCAGGTCCACGGTTATAGACCTAGCTTATGAGCTTAGGATTGACGTTGCTTTGGATTAATACGCTTTTGGGTTAAATACGCTTCAAAGGTAACCACTATGTCCATCAAAATCTATTTCTACACTCCTATTCTATATATGATGTTCTTGGTGTTGGAAATCCTGAAATTTCTTGTTGTTTAGCCTATTTCTTGGATGTATTTGTTGGATTTCATCTTGATCTTTGCTTAGTGTTGTTATGATCAATGATGTTATGGATTTCCTTATTTTTGGACTCTAAATTGGATGAAATGTTGGTGTATTTGGTCTGATTTTGCATTCTGGAAGTGGTATGTTGATGTCTGGGCAGAAACTGTTGTCTGGGTTCGGGTTTGGCCTTACGGAGATCCCTGGCGGCACAATGTAACCCGCCTAGGTGATCCGCAAGGTGGCGACGGTAGGCTTGGCCTTACGGAGATCCCAGTCTTCGGTTCTTCAAGTCTTCATTACTTCGCAGCTTCAACTCCTCGAATAGTTTACTCTTTGGTTTAAGTCTTCACGTCTTCAGTATATAAGACTCAGATCCTTAGCGATCGGAAAATACTAAGGATTCGGTTACCCTGTAAGACTAAGATACAAAACATAAACCTATTCTAAGAACTTAGACAAAAGTTAGGGGTCTCCTCGGATAGTTTGGTATCATCAAAATCAACAACTCGGGATTCCTAACAGCCTTCATTCTTGGCCACACACGTGTCTCCCCACTCCCATGCATAAGTGGGGCTTCATACCCTTTAATATACAAGATCTTGAGTGGCTTAGTGGTTTGGAACTTGTGTTGTTAAGTGGTAGGTCGTGGGTTTAAATCCCATGGCAACACATCTTTATATTATTTTGCTCCATGCTTTCTTCTTTCCTTAGGCCAATAGATTTCCATTATTCTTATTAAGCCAACGCCTCATCCATAAAGATGGACACCCCGCTTAGGCGGTTTGGCCAAGACTTTCCCAATAAAATGGGCCCCTGGGTCCCATGATATGTGTGTGTGTGTGTGTGTATGTTTTGTGGGCAAATGTATAAAGTCGAGCCCTAAGAATGCAGTGTGAGAATTACACCCAATGTGATGAGCTCCTTCTAGGACACCAAACACAAGTACCCCCACCTAATGGGTCACTGATGGGCTGTAAAGTGACCATGATTTACTCTTTCACTATCCTTATTGAGTTGAGGGTGACACTAGTACAGATCTTCACATCCGCTACCCTTGTAAAGGGCTATCCGCTACCCTTGTACAAGGGTAGCGGATGCTAGAGTCGCTGAAAGCCCTGAGCTTTCTGCTACCCTTTTACAAGGGTAGCGAAAAGTTGAGCATCCGCTACCCTTCTAAGTTAGAAGGGTAGCGGATTCTCTTTTATTATTTTAGTTTTAAAGCATCCGCTACCTTTCTATAAACAAAAAGGTAGCGGATACCATTAATTTATTATTATTTTTTAAAGCATCCGCTACCTTTCTACCCTTTTAAAATATTATTTTTAAAGTTGGTAACCGGAAGATCAAGTCAAACAAGTCACTTTGGGTTAATTTGCAAGGATTTGTGTAGTTCAGGGACCCAATTGCATTATTTTTTAGTTCAATGGCCTAATTGCAGTTTCGTATGTAGTTCAGTGACCTATTTGACCCTTATTCCTATTTACAATTATGCCACCGCCCCTTTTTTTATTGACAATACACTACCCTTGTTTAAAAAAGGGTAGCCTAAAGTCATATTCCTTTGCCCCATTTTGTACTAGTGTGAAAAACTTTTGCGTTTTTGTGCGCAACAAAATAACATATGCATTCCATATACTGATGTACAAAGTACAATCCATCAAATTTCTAAATTGTTGAAAATATGATGCAATGGATGGGATCTTCGGAAGTTAATATATGAAAAATGAAAGAACAAGTATGTGTACTAGATTGTAATTGTGAGTGACGTACAAAGCACTTTGCCTGGTGGAGTTTTGCTGTCACATGCGTAGCACATGACATGCCTCATTTCAATTGTAGCCGCATTTAATATTATTCCTAAAAGATATGGCACCACCATACCAAATTTTAAGTAATCATATATATGTACAAGGTTATATATAGCTCAATTAGTCAATAACATTAACTTACATTTAGAGATTTTGCCAAGAACTTTGTGCTCAAATGGTAGAGTAGTGATTTTCTCATATGGGAGGTCATGAGTTTGAGTCTTAGTGAAGACGATATTGACTTTTGACTCTTTGTGCTGTAATAGGTTAGATACTATATTGTAATACAATCAGTAGCATTCAAAAAAAAAATATTACCGCAATACCAAATCTTAAGTAACAATATATATGTACAAAGTTATAGTTCAATTGGTCTATAATCTTAATATAAATTTAGAGATTTTACTTTGCTAACACTGCAAGATGTATGGTTCGAATTCTATCAATGATTATTAAAAAATATTAAATTAAAACAAAAAGAGATGTTTTTTGTGCCAACTAGTGTGACACTAATATATGAGAATTTGGTGGCTTGGAGGGCCATAGTTGAGGTACGTCATCCACTTATCTCTACGGTAAGAACAATAATACTTGAAATTTTATTTAAAGAAAATGCTATATATATGAATAATAATAAAAATTCTAACAAAATCTTTTGACATCTCAAATGAATTAGGGTCACACTTGTGTGAGACCGTCTCACGGATAATAATTAACTCATGATAGATCAACTAAAAAAATGTTGTTTAATTTTTCTACATAAATTTTCCTCATAATATTTATTTCTTAACGTTGTACGTACTAAATTTTTTATTATAAATTGACAATTTTTACCATATTTTTTATTAAAAAAATTCTTAAAATCAAATACTAGAAATAGTCAATTGAATAATTTATGGTGAGGTAAATATATATTAATATTGAAATAAATTTAAAAGTCAAATATAGCACTACTTAGTCGATCAATAATTAATTCACAAATACTTAATAAATGTAAATCAATTATGATACTTATTGTCACTTACCACGTCATTGAGTATAATATTTTCGGGGAAATTTTAGTTTAAGCAACCGCTTTTGTCCCATGAGTATTAGTAAAATGACAGTTTTGATCTACATGTTTAATTATTATCAATTTTTATACACGATTATTATTTTCGTGTGAAAATTGATCACGTCGACCGGTCATTCCTGCAGCTAAAACATAATGGATTGTGTAATTTGTAAGGGTATTTTCGTCCTTCATATATAATATGCCAATTTCATTAATTCATAAATGGACAAAAATACCTTTATAAATTACACATTCCGGCATATTTTAACTGGAGAGATGACCGGCGTGATCAATTTTGGCACGAAAATAATAGTCGTGGATGAAAATTGATAGTAATTAAACATGTAGACTAACATTGTCATTTTGCTAATAATACTCATGGGACAAAAATTTGTATTTGTTCGTATATTTTTTCTCAAATATATATATTTTTTCTCAAATATAATATATATTTTTAGCTTTTTTTTTTAAAGGAAACATTTTGCACTACATATTTTCCTTTTCTTTTTGTTTTGTATTGTGAAATACACAACTGAAATAAGTTGTAAATGCATCATCTTAATGCAAGGCATTGTGTCCATCTCAGTCCCTCATAAACAGATCATGTGAGCAGACAGACCCATACAAAAAAAAAAAAAAATTAATTAAAAAAAAAAAGAAAAAAAAATTGAGACAAGCATTTTTATCACTTAATTATATTCACGATCAGTCATTTTTGTTTTTAAATTTTAAAATTACATAATATATCTCTAATTTACAAACTTATTGTAATTTTTAGACTAAGATATTTCTATAGGAGTTTACGTATTTGGGCGTTTTATTTTGAACAAAATAACTAAATTCGAAGGAAATAACCCTGACATTTTTATTCAATTGAGGACCAAAACAGTTACAATTTTACGATATTAAGAGTGTTTTGTAATTTTTTTTAATCAAGAATCAAAACAACCAATAACTAATGTTTAAGAGAGAAATAAAAACAATATTCCCTTAATGATATAAATTTACAACTTTATACTACGTATTCAAAATTATATGTTTTCAAATTGGAATATGAGGTTTTCTAATTAAAAAGAAACTTTGGGAAGCATTAATAAATATTTGTCAATTTCCTCTAGTAAAAAAAAAAAAAGATAAATAATTTCTACTTATTTTCAAAAATTAAAAAATTAGAAAAGAATATTCACCCAACCATGGCCTCTCTGCTCTGTCAATTTACCAACATTACTTCACTCAAAATTACCACCATTGAGCAGTCTTACCCATCATGATTCATGGATATCCAAGACTT
>CM008334.1:6068406-6078628 GCA_002525835.2 Ipomoea batatas | reverse complement strand
GACTTTCAAAATTGTCCAATTGCATCCTCGACTATGGAAATGTTAACCAAAATAGTCCTCAGTTTGTTTTACCGTCAAAATGCTAAGGGTAAAATTGGAAGTTCAGCAGGTTTTCTATTTTGACACTCCGGCAGAAACAAAACAGGTTTTTTGCTAGGGTAGCAGTTTCGGGAGGAGCTCGTTTCCTTGTTTGGGTAAGAATGGGGGGGGGAATCGACAATTCCCGGAGATAATTATGCCCATGTGGGGGTTTGTAATAGATCTGGGTGGATGCCCGCGGTGGCTGTCACGGCGACGAGCGTGGTGAAGGATGAGCCAGAAATGGGTTTCAACGGGATTCTTGGGATTTGGGATTTCATCGCGGCATCTCCTCCAGAAGTGAAGGCGACTGAGCAGGTGGTGGCTCCGCAAGTAGTAATGCAGAAGCATTACAGGGGTGTGAGGAGGCGACCGTGTGGGAAATTCGTGGCGGAGATAAGGGACCGGGTGTGGCTGGGGACATACAAGACCGCCGAGGATTTGGCGTTGGCCTACGACAAGGCGGCCTACCGCATGCGCGGATCACGTACTCTGCTGAATTTCCCTCTCAAGATCAATTCCGGCGAACTAGAGCCAATTAGAATCAGGCGAAGAAGAGGTTGTCGTAGCCGAAAAATTGTTCAGTGAAGTGCGAGGATGGTTGTCCTAAGAGGAGGAAGAAGGTTTCTAAAGCCACGAAGAAGAAGTTGCCGTTGCCGAAAAATTGTTCAGGGAAGTGCGAGGATGGTTGTCCTAAGAGGAGGAAGAAGGTTTCTAAAGCCACGAAGAAGAGGTTGCCATCGCTGGAAGAAGGTTTGAACTTCCATTTTTACCCTTGAATTTTGATGGTAAAATAGACTGGGGACCATTTTGGTTAACGTTTCCATAGTCGAGGATGCAATTGGACAATTTTGAAAGTCAAGGACCAAAGTGGTGAAATCCCTATAGTCGAGGGACCAAATCGGTAATTAACTCTTAAATTTTCCTCCCCACACTTTAGTAGATGAATTTAGGGTTAGCATTAAGTTTTCCTCCCTTAGTAGATGAATTTAGGGTTAGGGATATTATTATATAGAGGGATTATAACTTATGAAATTTATTTATATTTTAAATTTGTATTTTTTAAATTTAATTTCTAACTTTGTGATTTTTTTTACATTTTTATAATTATAGTGAAATTTATAATATATATTGATTTGTGATTCATATCAAATTTTGAAGGCTGGTGGACCACCCGACATTCGTCCTTTTAGAACCCGCGCCACTTTAGGCTGTCGGACCACCCAACTTTAGTCTTAAGAACCTGCGCCACTTTAGGTTGGCGGACCACCCGACTTTCGTCTTAAAGAACCTGCGCTACTTTAGGCTGGCGGACCACCTTTAATTGACACTTAGGAATAGCTCAAAAACGTATATTCTTATTTCTTAAAATAATCGAATTATAGACTTTTAGGCATGTTACATTAAGCTTTTTAGCAGCTAAGTATAATAAACCTTTCGGCCACTAACTAGGAAAGGGTCTTTCGACCTATGGGGCAGACTTTTCAGCCTACTCTATGTTCAAAGCTTTTCAGCCTTTACAATAGCTCGGACTTCTCAGCCCTCACTGGTAAAATTTCTTGAGATGATGCGAGTTCCAAATCCTTTCTATGGGTTGGTCATTCATAGCTTACAGTCGATATGTCCCGTGTTGGACTACGGCAGTTATGCGGTACGGTCCTTCCCACTTCTTCACAAACTTTCCTCCTTCGTTGGGCTGACTCGCGGTCCGACTTATAAGTACTAGGTCCCCTTCCAGGAAGTAGAAGGGCTTGGCACGTTTGTCTTGATACCTTTTGACCGACCTTTGATATTCGACGCCGAGCAACCTCCCTCTTTTCTTCTAGGATGTTCTTTTCTATCATTAGGTTTTCTTCATTTGTCTCATCGGTGTACTACATGACTCGGTCACTAGGCTTGAGTACTTCGATCGACACCTTAGCCTCAAAGCCATATGTTAAGGAAAAGGGGGTTTCTCCAGTTGCTTTCCTCGGACTCGTGTGATAGGCCCATAGCACTCGTTCCAACTCGCTTACCCAACTTCCTTGAATATCACTCAGCTTCTTTTGTATTCCATCCACTATGGTTCGATTGACGTTCTCCACCTGCCCATTCGCCTGAGGATAGGCGATAGACACCTTAGTATGTCGGATCCTGAACTGCTCACAAAACTAGGCGAAGGGCCGACAATCGAACTGCCAACCATTATCACTTATCAGATGCTCGGGAATGCCAAATCAACAGATTATGTTCTTCCAAAGGAACTTTCTACATTGATACTCAGTGATAGTGACCAATGGTTCAGCTTCCACCCATTTGGTGAAGTAATCGACGGCTATAATGCAGAACTTATATCGACCTGGTGCCATAGGCAACGATCCTAACAAGTCGACTCCCCACCTTGCAATGGGAATGGCGGTGGTGACCGATGTGTAGTAGGAGGACGGCCTTGTTTCCTTGCGGGCAAAGGCTTCACAAGTGAGCCACTTGGCTACTTTTCGAATGCAATCACTAACCATGGTTGGCCAATAGTAGCCTTGTAGTACTAACTTTCGCGCCAAGGTATCAGCCCCTTGGTGCACCGAGCAAATTCCTGAGTGCGCTTCCTCCATCACTTTTTCCGCGTCGACCGGAAATAAACACAGTAAGAGGGGGCCTCCGAAGGACTTTTTGTACATTCGTCTGTCCCGCACGACATAAGATGGAGTCATCCTCTTAATTATAGCTGCTTGGACCTAATTCTAATGGGTAGATCTCAATTTCATAGATGAAAAAAGAGAAGCTACATTCTGCAGGATGGAGAACTACAACCGACAGCTAAAGTCCTATCATGATGCAAGGGCCCGACCCCGATACTTTCAAGTAGGTGACTATGTGTTGCTAAGGAGAGAAGCTAACCAACCCTTAGAAGGGGGCAAGTTCGCATGGGAGGGGCCCTATATCATCGACGAAGTCATTCACCAGGAACGTATAAGCTGAAAACGGTAGGAGGTAGAATGGTCGATAGGATATGGAACTCGGAGCATTTGACAAAATATTATCAAAGATGTCTCGCTAGTGTAGTATTAATCATGGTCCACCCAAATTATTTTATTCTAATAAAGTATTGGTTCTTCATATGGATGAGTGATAAAGTCAAAATTATAGCTCGTGCTGTAAAAAATATATATAAATAAATAAAATAAAAATAAATTTAAAAGAAAAAAGGCAGCACCTTGGCCCCAGGACGAGGCCGTGCGCAAAGCCTCGAACTCAAGCCAAGGTCATGCGCAAAGGCGCCTCGACCGCAGGTCGTGGCCATGCGCGAAGCCTTAACCCCGGGCGAGGCCATGTGTAAAGCATCGGCCTAAGGTCGTGCGCAAGGGCGCCCTCGAAAAAAAAAAAAGGAAGTGTGAAAACTTAAATAAAAAATTTTTATTAGCGCTTTGGAGGTTATAAAAAGTAATAAGATGATAAAAAATAGCGATGTGTCTAAAACATTATTCAAAGAGTTCAGCTATGGAAAAAATAGAAGTGTAGTAGCAAGCTACTCATCCTTGGTAATATCTTCAATGATAATGCTCTCTAAGGGAGCATTAGGAACATTGATGGTATTCACACAAAGAAGGTCGGTAATGGGAGACATCTCACGGTCAGCATCCTTCTCGGCGGCAGCAGTATCAACTTCATAGCGCTTGGCATCTAGGTCGAGATTCTCTTCCATCACTGGCAAACCCATGGCCACTGGGTCAAAAACGAGATCTTTCTCACATATCACCAGATAAATTTGTTGTTGCAAAGTGTACATCCCAAGTTCGAATGCAACTTAAGCTTCCGCCTCAATTGCTTCTTAGCCCGCTTTGGTCTTTAGAAATTCCTTGGCACCCTCATTAGTGCTCATGTACTCTTTCACAACTTCCTTGTATTTGGCAGACCGCTTGTAGACCTCTTCCGCTTCATTAAGGGCAGCAACATGGGACTCTCTCAAAGCTGCGATAGAAGCTCAGGTCTTCTCATGATCCTCTTGCTCACGCTTCAAAACAACTGTTAGCGCCTCGTGATCTTTCTTCAACATCCCAAGCTCACCTTCACGTGTTGCTAAAAGCTCCTAGATGCTTTTATTTTCCACAAGGGCCTTGGTACATAGTACCTCACTATAGGCATAAAGGACATGTCCTTCCAACGTAGCCTGCAACATAAAAATAAGGTGAGAGGTGTTTACGTATAAGTGAATAAATTTTGAAAGTAAACACCCAACCTCCAGCATGTGTCTGACGTACTGCTCATGTAGCACGCTCACATCCATAGCACTCAAGTAACACACATCTAGTGGGAGAAGCAAGGCGGGAGGTCGGAGTGCTCAACAACATTGATACTCCCATTAAGTATAGATGCTCTAGGAGGCACGTTCTCTCGTAGCCGAATTAGGTTGGTTCGGACACGTGGATTTCGGTCTCTAGAAGTTTATCCCTGCTCGGGGGGCTGGGAAGAAGGTGCATAGGACTTGGCTGAAGCCAACTTAGAGTTCAGGTTTGACGGGGACGACATTGCCTCCTCTGCCACTGCTGTTTGACACTTTTTTCCCTTTTTGTTCGTCTTTCTTTTTTTGGACAGAGGATTTTGTGCAAGCCACGACAAATAACAGTCTGCTTTCGAAGACATGGCACCTACAAAGCGAACACGGTTAGAGTAAGCAGTTAAGAAAAACAGTCAAGAGTGCCAAACAATAGAGAAATACCAGTTGGACGACTTACCAACTAAAAATAGAGCTTGAAAAAGACTTAGTGTGGGCTCTACCCCCCTCTCTCGGCACATAGAAAGAAAACCAACAATTGCCTAATGGGCATTCAGAACAAGTTGGCCTGGGGCTATCTATGGAGAGAAAACCTAAGCCCCAGCTGCATGGATAAAATATGAACTCCAAAATGTGTCACTAGGAGGATTCATAATATTGGAGTCAGACTTGGGATTGAGAGTGATAATGTTAGGACAATCAAGACCTCTGGCATCCACCAAGTCTTGGGAATCTAATTGAGGTCGTATTAACGCTATAACAACACGTTTGGTTCACGGAATGAATTTTGAGGTAATAGAAATGCTATTCCATAAGGAATGGAATAGGCAAGGAATAGAATAGGAATTGTATTCTATTGTTTGGTTCGCGGAAGGAATAGACTTTAGAAATCATATTTCAGTGTTTGGTTAGTTTAAGGAATAGAAATGAAATATGTTTTAAAAGACATAAATACCCTTATAAAATATGTAGTGGTAGTAGTAGTAATAATAATAATAATAATAATAATAATAATAATAATATTCATATTCATATTCATATTCTAATTACATAGAGTTTATATCAACATCGTATAGCCTATGGGCTTGTTTGGCAATCAGCGGTTAGCGGTTATCTGAAAGCGGATTGTATTAGCGTGTTTGACCAGCGGATTGTGTTAGCGATTTGTAAAACAAATATTTGGTAAAATTAACTATTTAAGTTAGCGGTTAACATGTAAAATAACCTATAAGGACATTCATGTTATTATTAATATTAATATTAATAATATTATTATGTAATAATAAAATAAAACTTATAATAATATTAATCTATACTATATATAAAAGCAATATCCTCCTACAAAATTTTCCCGCCCAAATGTAGGGGCATTTTAGTAATATGGCAATTATTATGATTTAGAATAATATTAATTATAATTCGTTATTAGTAATTATGGTAATTATTATGATAGAATTTATTATTATTATGATAGAATGATAGAATAAGAATAATATTAATTATAATTGGTAATAAATCGTTATTAGTAATATGGTAATTATTATGATAGAATTTATTTTTATTATGATAGAATAGAATAATATTAATAATATTAATTATAATTCGTTATTAGTAATATGGTAATGGTAATTATTATTATGATAGAATTTATTTATTATGATAGAATAATAATAATTATAATTGATAGAAATTATTATTATGATAGAATAATAATATTAATTATAATTATTGGTTATAATTCGTTCATTGAATTTATTTTTATAATAATTATAATTAAATTATTTATCATTTTTTGATATTTATTTTAGTAATAATATAATTACATAAGTCATATTACATATTGATCTTTTTAAGATAATTATAGACAAACAAGTCATATATTATTCAATTAATGGAGTAATACTTTTTGCACTAATCTTATAATCAAATAAATGTACACGTTCAATATTAGAATTTTTTTTATAATTTTATTTTTATTTTTATTTTTATTATCTAAATATATAATAAAAAAATTTATCAGTGCACCGCACGGGTAATTGGACAATTATTTGCTATAATTCAAGCAAGGAAAACATCAAAAACATAATCGATCCAACTAATTTCATCAATTGCGCTATCTAATATTCGATATTATAATTTATATAATTATATATTGATCCAAATATTCTTAAAATATTATAACAAATTCATTCAGTGCAACGCACGGGCAAAAATACTAGTAACAATAATAAGAAAAAAAGGAATAATAATAATAGTAATAATACAAAAACAAAATTATATATAAAATAATTTTTTTAAAAACATAAATGGGAGTTTTTGATCCCACATCTGTAACTCGGGAAGAGGAGCTCATTTGAGCTCCTCTATATAAGAGAAGCATTGCTTTTCTTTTGAAATTAACAACAGGATGAGGAAGCCTTAAAGAGCCAAAAGCTCCTTCATTTAAGGAGTCTTAATTGTTCTTAGTTACAAGTTTTTTTTTTAAATAATATAGGAACGTTTTGTGAAAAAGAGATCTTTCCCCTAAACGTCATGGTGTCAAATTGGAAATAACAACATTAGGCTATTCTTAAGAACCCAGGAATAGCCTTATACCTAGGGGGGCCTAGGAACTCTATTCCCCTTATAAGGGGAATAGGTCATTCACGGGAACATTGTTCCTGGGAGAATGCTATTCCATTCCAGGCCTATTCCGCGAAAAATGTTCTGTAAGAGAAGCGCCTAGGGGTGTAAACAAATCAATCAAATAATTTTTATTCGATTCGTGATTCGAATTCGAATAGTGATCAATCAAATAATTTTTATTCGATTCGTGATTCGAATTCGAATAGACTATTCGAATACGAATCCGAATTTGAATACACATTTTGATTTTATATATATATATAATAAAAGTGAGAGCAGCCCTTCCGTCTTCCCAGTTCGGCAGCCGCAGTTCCTAACTTTGCCTCTTCCACCAACTGCTTCGCCCTCTTCTTGTCCTCCCCTTTTCACAGCAGACCACCGTCGTGGCAAGGAAGCACGGCAACAAGGAGAGCAACTCAGCAAGGAAGGGCAGCAACTCCTCACGGCCATTGTCGTTCGGCGAAGGCAACAATCTTCACGGCCGCGGCAACTTTTTGTTATATTTTATCTTAATTTATTGAAAAATTTAGAAAAAAAATTAAGATAGTCATTTAGATTCGAATATTCGAGTCGAATCGAATATATTCGAATAAATTGGTCGAATCAAATACGAATTAGAATTTAGGATTCGAACACAAAACGAATTCGAATTTGAATTCGAATACTCATCAGAATAATCGAATTCGAATAGAATACTCAAGTATTTGACTCGATTCGATTCGTTTACACCCCTACTCGCGCCTCTTGCTTTTTGGACGAGTTTTTGGCACTTGTAAATTTGAAGGCGAGGGGTCATGAGTATAAGGAATAGGAGGGAAATTTTTATAAGGGGTAGTGAGGTCATTATAATTTGGTAAATATTCCTCATCATCATCGGAATTAAGAGGAAAGATCATCTGCATCAATTGAATATAGCATATCCATAAGTAGGAATACTAACCTAGTTAGTGAGAAAGACGAGAACTAACATGTCAACAAGAAAGACAACACTCAAAACACCAAAATAAAATAACAAAAAAAAAATAGCCGACAAAAAACCAAAATTAAAATAAAATGCCTTGACCACAGCATCTAGCCGGGGCCGCCTCAGCGACAACATCTGGATGAGGCTGCCGACGCCAGGATTCGGCTGAGGAATCACCTGGCCTCATAAGGCTAGGGCTGCACCTCGACCACGTTTGGCCGAGGCCGTCTCTGCCAAGGCAGCCGCTATGGCCATAGACTACATCGGCCAGGGTTCCAACAAAAAAAAATTAAAAAAATTATATAATAAAATAAATAAAATAATAATAATAATAATAAAGAGCAGTATGACAAAAGAAGCGTACCAGGTCAAAAAGTATGGCGAAGAAGGATTGAAGTGATTATAAAAAATTGATTGGGGGTAAGAATTTATATGAAAAAAGAAGACATAAGAAAGGGAGGGAAAATATTTTGAAGATTGAAAACTATTTAGAAAATATAAGGGAAATACTAAGATTTCCTTATAATAAAACAATTTGATTCCTAATAACAGATCTATACTTGATACAGGTTATTACTCCCAAGCGACCTCGACCACTCTTGCTGGCTATGGAGTAGGGGGTTGGTCACTTGGTAATTGGGTAAATACCCGACCTGAACCGCATGCAGACGAGCGGGCGCATGGAAGTCAAAGGGTCACCAGTTACACCCACACAACACATTGAAGAGAGAAATTACTCCAACGGCTCCCTATCGTTATTGCCCAACACTTAATGTAGGTTTGTCATTATGAGTCCGTTACACTCTAGAAGAGTCATTGCACCAATAGTATAAATAGTATGCCATGTTATAGAGAGGGGGGCACACAAACATTTTGTACTAAGAACTATTGCTACATCTCAATTTACTTGTATGAATATATTCCGGTAACATTATTACCGTCACCGTAAAATGCAAGGGCATTTAGGTCTTCAATTATGATTTGTTTTCAAAAAAATAAAAATAAAAATATAGCAGGTCAACACACTTGGTGTAAAAAAGATTGAAATGTCTTTTGTGTACCGGCATTTCAACGATTTTGTTGATGGATGACCAAAAATTGTCATACCACAATAATACTATGACCAAAGGATAATGTTTTGAAAAAGAATGCCTAAAAGTGGATTGTAACCTATAAATCTATGACAAATAAAACAAAAAGAATTAACTCTTTAACTAAAATATGTGATTTAGGTAATTATAATTATCCATAAAAACAAGTTTGGTTCGTGGAATAAACTAAATAATAATAATATTAATTTAAACTTTATTATTATTTTGAGTACTACTGACTAGTAATATCATTATTATTAATTCTTTTTAATACAACTAAATCTATTACAATATTATAGAGTATGTTCGTGCATACTTTCTTAACCTCCACTCAAACTCGATCTCGTGATGACCTCCCATATGTGAGAGCCACTACATGCCATTTGAGCACAAGACTAATGACATTATTATTATTAACTTTATTATTATTATTATTCAAAACTGAGGGATTTCAAAGGGGCATAGGAGTTCTAATTCCCAAAATGAAAGTTTTTTTTTAGTACTATTGACTCTGTTACAATGTAGTATATGTTCATAGTTACTTTCTCAACCAAATGAAGCATAAAGAGCCAATATTGACTCCACTGAGACTCAAATCCACCCCCTCCCATGTGGGGTGCAACCGGGTGCCACTAGACCATAAGGTACGGTCTTTGGCAACAAAATGAAAGTTAAGAATTCAAATTTCGCATAATTTCAATTCACTCTAACAGTCTAACCAAGCCGGTCTAAACATTTTCACTTTTTGAAATTAAAACGGCAAGTGAATTTAAAAATTTTCTGTTTAAAATTGACAAAACCTAAAATTTTCCAAACCAATCGTCCCAATATAGTGAATAATTATTTTTATTTATTTATTTATAATAATAATAATAATAATAATAATAATAATAATAATAATAATAATAATAATAATAATAATAATAATAATAATAATAATAATAATAATAATAATAATAATAATATGAATTATACTCTGGTGGTTGATCAGTTTCATAGGCACACACATTATGCGTGTGTATATAGTAGCAATTGCGAACTGCATTGAAAAAGCAATAAATTTGGATGAATTACGAAAGAGTAGATGCATGGTTCATGAGGTAGATAACCGGGTTAACATCATGTCCCTGGGATGGGAAGACAAGTTTTTGTGGGGGTCCCCAAGCTCAAGCTGTGACCACAGTGTGCCTATATAGGTTCCAGATCAGGTGA
>CM008334.1:6016770-6059351 GCA_002525835.2 Ipomoea batatas | reverse complement strand
CGAATTATTAGTATTTCAATTAATCAATTTGTTTTGTGTTTCTTTTCTGAAAACATATATGATTAATGTGATGATGTTACGTTGTTGAAAAGGATGAAATGCTGAGGGGAGATAGTGCGAAATCAATCCAGTGTTATATGCGTGAAAGTGAGTGTTCAGAAGAGAAAGCTAGGGAGTATATGAATGGCTTAATTGCAGAAACATGGAAGAAACTAAACACAGAATTAGTGAGGATGGAGCGTCCCCTTCCCAAAGAGTTCAGGAGAACAGCCACGAATGTTCCTCGAATCGCTCAATTTATATACCAGCACGGAGACGGATTTGGTCTCGGCCAAGATGAGTTCAAGAATCGCATTATGGCTCTGTTCTTTGAACCCATCCCCATGCCGTGAAATCTGCCTGCGGGCATGGCAAATCCCATCCATCTATCCTCAGCTATCTAAATATAAGTAATCTGCAGATTCCTTTTCGTCTTGCATGTCAGTGGTGAATTATACTTCAATTCACACTCCACATGGAAGTGTAATATAAATAAGCTAGCTAGGAATCATACCATGTTTTTACCGTTGTCTCTGTTTCAAATAAACGTCTTAAGTAATACTGTTGATTTCATATTTCAATGATTCAAACCGCCACTTCTATTTGTGGAGGTATATTTTGATGATGTTTCTAATATTTAGTTTTGTAGTCCAATTCCGAGTACTGAGAAGAGCATAACCAGAAATTAAAGCGTAATGGCGTGTAAAAAAACCCAGCTCATTAATTGGTTAGGAATTTTTACATGCATTCACTTAACTCTCTCATTAAAATTAAGCGAAACCACGTTTAGCCGTTGAGGCAAACTCCTTTACTCCTACTTTATCTCTACCTCAATTATCATTCATCAATGCTAATTTTACCCTCCCAACCCTTAGTTTCTTCCATGCATGCAAAACTGAAATGTCACATGATCAGGACTGCGTCCATTTTCAGCCACATTTTAGCCTCCTCCAAATTCCCATAATCAACATAACCTTTAATAAACACGCACATTGTATGCATACAATGGTTGTTAACTGATTTGGTTATAAGGTATAACTAGTTGATAACATTAGCCGATTGTAGAAAAATGTTTGGTAAATTAGTTGTTAGCAGAAACCTGTTTGGTATAATTTCTTATCTAAAATTTAATTGAAAAAGTTGTTTTGAGTAGTTTTTTGAATTTTAGCATTTTGGAGTTACGATAGTTGAAACTTAATACTAATGAGCGCGCCCAATTGAGCGATTCGAGGAGCTCATGCGAGCGAACAACAGCTTTTTGCCAGAATCTCATTCTCTCTCCTCCACTTTAGTAAAAATCACTCCAAAAATTTTTATTGTGGATGCTTTCACTTATTCTTGAGAATGATGTCACGAGCATTCCTTTACCACGAAACGTGACTGCTAAGGACTTACCGTCCTTTCATATTAGCTCCCTCTCCTTGATCTAAAACAAAAGAATTAATTCTATTTTTTGTCCTAGATTTATAAGTGAAATCTTTTCAAAAAAAAAGAAAGATGTATAGGTAAAAGTTCACTTTTAACCTCTTTTTTTTTTTTTTCAAACCATCATTCTTTGGTCCTAGTATTATCGTGGCATGATCATTTAAATTTCGTAAAATACAAGGGCATTTAAGTCTTCAATTATAATTTTTTTTCAAAAAAATAAAAGTAAAAGTATAGCGGGTTAACCCACATTGTATAAAAATGATTAAAATGGTCTTGTATTTAACGACATTTCAATTATTTTGTTGACGAATGACCAAAAATTATCATACCACAATAATACTAGAACTAAAAAGAAATCTTCTAAAAAAGAAAGATTAATAGTACTCTCCCATCTATAAATCTATGACTAACTCTAAAAAAAAAAAAAAAGTAACCACACTTTTACATAATCAAGTTAGTACGCGGACGGCCAAGTACAGTGCATTTGTCCATAGTCAAGCGGGATCCGACCAAGGAATCATCTTAGGATTTACGTACATTAAATGGCACACATGGAAATACCATCGTATTCGTAGGTTGTCAGCTGTCTACTATCAATTGAACAGGCATAGTGTGAAATACTTCACCGTATAAAGCACGCAACATATATATATTATATATGTAAAATAGTAGATAATATAACTCTTACCAAGTGTTTAAATTTTATTAGATGAAGAAAAAGGTGTAAATAAAAATCATATATATGATTCACCCTCTTTGTTAAGCCTTTACTCCATATCTTTACACTCTTTTATTAATTAATTAAAGTATGACACATCATTAAGAATAAGAAATATGAGTAGAAAATAAGAGTACATACATACTTTTTAACGCAATTCAAACGGCTATCAGTGGTAAGTATTATGTATTAGAAAGTACAATCAGTATGCAGCAAATTATATGAGTCCTAAACCGATGCCCAAAATTTAGAGTAATATTATCTATACTTTTGTGTGTGTTAATTATTGAAATGGTCCATTGACTATAGAGAAATTACTAATTCGATCATTAACTATTATTTTTGCCTATTTAAGTCATCAACATTAAAAATCTTAACTAATTTGGTCCTCTGTTTAATTTGTTTATTGTTTAATTTGAGGGTATTGGTGGAATTCCACGTTGCTTCCCAAGCTGTTCGGGACCAAATTAGTAATTTCACTATAGTCAAAGGACTATCTCGGTAATTAACTCTTCGATTTAATAAGAGAGAAAATTGTGCATATGATGTGAAATTCTAGTAATACCTTCGAATTGAACAAATTTCTATGTTGACTAAACATATGACCAAATTAGTTAAGATTTTCAAAGTTGAGTTAATTTGGCAAAAAAAAAAAAGTCAATGATCAAATTTGTAATTTCACTATAGTCAAGCGAACATTTCAGGAATTAAGGTTTTTTTTTTTTTTTAAATATAGAAAAGAGTATGTCTAATTGTTATGTTTACTTTTTACTTTTATAATAATAAAATTGTAATACATACACGGCAGGAATTTTTACTTTCGGAGAGTTTATGTATTATTTTCTCAGAAATTAATAAACTATATATTTGATTTTATATATGAATTTATCATAATATTCGTAATATTTAAAGTCATTTGTGGATGGGATGACTACTTAATAGTCAGATGTAATATTAAAACAAAAATTAAAGGTTGAATATTTTCAGTAATTAACTTTACAATAATTGATATTCATGCAATCATCATGCATGACATTTCAATTATTTTAGGAGTGATCATTGAGAACTTTATTCATAGATGAGTCCGAACAAGATGTAAATATAATAATTGTGTTGAAAAATGTAATACTAAATCAAGATCAAAATATTTGTTATTTATAACTTATAAGTGGAAAAATAATGAAAAACTTTTAAATTACTCAATAAAATGTAAAAGTATTACATATTTTCATGTTGACCCTATTCAGAGATTTTACACAAGTTTTTATAATATTTTAGAAGCCGTTGGCGTCGTCTACTATACATGACTGCGAAATTGCGTATACTCTAGTCCCTCTCTATATATAAGCCCACTCTTCGATGCTCTTGGATTCATCACCCATCTGCCTATTAGCGCTAAGTGAAATCGTTTTCTTATTACTTAGTCTGTCCATTTTCCAAACTAAGTAGAAATGTATAATGTTAATAGGAGATCAGGGAATTATAAACCAAGCATCTGGGATGATGATTATGTGCAATCTCGAACCAATATCTACACTGTAAGCTAGACATAAAATGAAGACTTTATATGAATGTTATGTTTTCTTTTTCATAGGGTATATATCAGCCTATTCCTCTCCTCGTACTGATACAGATCAGATGGCGGTTTTCATTTTCTTTATGTTTTATCTGATGCATTACAGGAAAAAGAGTTCTCTAAACGGGCAGCTGAGCTAAAAGAAGGTGTGAGGAAAATGGTGGAGCAAAAAATGGATCCATTGGAAAAGCTTGAGCTTGTGGATCTCCTGCAAAGACTGGGCGTATCGTATCATTTTGAGGATGAAATACAGCATGTTTTGGAGCATATATACACTTCCTCTTGCTGGTGTAATGGCGATCAAGATTTATATGCTACTGCTTTGCAGTTCCGGCTGCTTAGACAGCACGGCTACAAAGTCCCTCAAGGTGCGTACTTTTAACAATAAAACATATATATAATTAAACCTCGTATTAATTTGTTTTTGTTACAGATGTTTTCTGTGGTTTCATGGACGACCAAGGAAATTTTAAGCGAACCTTGAGGGAGGATACGAAGGGAATCCTTAGTCTGTATGAAGCAACATACCTATGCATGGAGGGTGAGAGCATTATGGAAGCAGCCCAACGTTTCTGCACTAAACATCTTAGAGAAATCCAAAACATGAACATATTAGATCAAGATCTGGTGGAGCATGCCCTAGAAATGCCTCTATACTGGAGGATGCAGAGGTTTGAAGCAAGATGGTTCATATCCGTTTATGAAAAGAGACAGAACATGAAGCCAGTTTTATTGGAGTTTGCTAAAATGGACTACAATATGGTTCAAGCCAAATATTTGGAGGAATTAAAGCAAATGTCTAGGTGAGTGGATGTGCATACACATGGTTTTAATGCAACCTAGACAAATTAAACCAACTTCAATAAAAAATAAATAAAAATAAAAATAACTAGATCCATCTAGCTACATACCGGCCTTGCCATTGCCAAGATGGAAGAAATCATAGATATATTTTTCATAATATTATAGGTGGAATAAAGATATTCGTCTAGCAGAAAAGATGAGCTTTGCTAGGGACCGGTTGGTGGAGGGTTTCTTATGGGCTATGGGTTTCACTCCTGATCCTCAGTTTGAATACTGCAGAAAGATTTCAACTAAGCTCTCTGTACTCTTAACAATTCTTGATGACCTTTATGATGTTTACGGATCCCTGGATGAACTGGAGATCTTCACTGATGTGGTTCAAAGGTTTGTCTCTTAGCTTATATTTTTATTTTGGTTCAAGTAATGCTTTTATTTTTACATGGACTAATGCACTTTTTGCTGCATATTTCATATATAGATGGGATGTTAATGCAGCTGAGACACTTCCAGAGTATATGAAGATTTGTTTCCTAGCCATTTTCAACTCCATGAATGAACTGGGCTATGATGTTCTGAAAGACCAAGGTTTAAGCATTATTTCAAACATAAGAAAACAGGTAATCCATATATTATGAACTGCCCGTAGCTAATTAAACCAGAGATCAGTAAAAATAAGAAATAACCTGGTTAACTAAGCTGCATGTCCTGATTAATCATGAGTCTGATCTTCCACCTGGCGAATAATATTGATCTTACCCATAAAATGAGAAGTCCCTCATCCCAAGGGTCCACACCCCGACCAGACGGTATTACTCATAATAATATTGATCTAATATGTATATAATTGCACATATATATTTCAGTGGGCAAATCTCTGCAAATTCTACTTACTGGAGGTGAAGTGGAATCTGGGTGGATATGCTCCAAGCCTGGATGAGTACCTGGACACTGCCTTCATAACAAATACTGGCCCTCTACTGTTAATGCATGCTTATTTTTGCATTACAAATCCCATTAACATTGAAGATCTGCAACACTTGGAACAATATCCTGAAATCATTCGCAGCTCTGCCATGATTCTTCGTCTTGCAAATGACTTGGGAACTTCCCCGGTACATACATGAATTACTCTTTAATTAATTTCTTTTTTTTTTTTTTCTTTTCTAAAAACATATTTGATTAATTTGATGATGTTACCTTGTTGAAAAGGATGAAATGTTAAAGGGAGATAACCCAAAATCAATCCAGTGTTATATCCGTGAAAGTGGGTGTTCAGAAGCGAAAGCTGGGGAGTATATCAATGACTTAATTGCAGAAACGTGGAAGAAACTGAACACGGAATTAGTGAGGATGGAGCGTCCTCTTCCCAAAGAGTTTAAGAGAACAGCGATGAATCTTCCTCGAATCGCTCAATTTATATACCAGCACGGAGACGGTTTTGGTGTCCGCCCAGATGAGATGAAGAATCGCATTGTGGATCTGTTCTTTGAACCCATCCCCATGCCGTGAAATCTGCCTGCAATTCCCATCCATCCTCACCTATCTATCTATAATCTATTTATCAGTAATCTGCAGATTCCTTTTCGTCATGTCAGTGAGGAATTATCCTTCACACTCATGGAAGTATAGCATAAATAAGGAATCATTTCCCTTTTCGGCTTTTCCCATATCAATACGTTTGTAAGATATATTATGAGTGCGGAAGAATCCAGTAAGATGACGTCTTCGTACTACTACTACCTGTTTTTGCCATTGCATCTGTTTCAAATAAAGCAAAAACTTACATAAGACTGGTTCATGAATCCTAGTTGGACCAGTCAATTGTAGATGACTGGGTATGTATCATAATTTCTTAAGTAATGGTTTATTTTTATTCAAATAATTATTAATTTTTTTACAACAATTATTACAATTTCTTTGTTAATGGTCTAGTACTCTTTTAACTTCAGGACTTTCAATTCAACCAAAACACGTACTTGACTTTCATTTTTTACCACAAATAGTCATTCGTTAAGATTTATGCTAAATATGTGTTAAATCTAGAAAGATTATCGTCAAATTAATTAATATGATTATGAATACCTCTGTTACGAAATTATTTGGCAACATAACTAATTTGAAATATTAATAAAAATTAAGTTAATAAATATAAAAATCATATTGTAATAAAAATTAAGTTACGAAAAGCCTGACAATGCGTCAGTTCCTTCACAGGAACGAACGCAGAAAGTATAAATTTAATATTTGTAAAAATATTGTGCGTCTTTTGTATCTACGTCACCAGTATATGCATCTATTGTATAATAGACGCTCTTAGCACTATCGGGAGTTAACAAATCGATTTTAAGGAAATTGTGAGTACACACGACTCAAATATATATATTTACGGAGTATATATTTAGTACATTGACTTATTCACCACCAATATTTTTTAATTAAAATGTAATACTTTTTTATGATTCATATAATGTATTACCTTTTAACTAAAAAAATAGTACACCTCCCAGGGTTAGACAATCTCACACCAAACTTATTCTAATATATAAATGACGGAAGACATGATAATAATTAGAACACTGAAAAACATTTCCAATAACGTAACCTAGAAGAAAATGGAGAGACATGGATTTGAAACTAAGTACACGAAGCATTATGATTTATTTACCTTAAACCTTATAGAAAATGATCACACATTACATATATTATGGAGTACATTGCTTCTTTTACAATAACTATTTGAGAGGAATTGGCTCAATCAAGTAAGAAATGACTTGGTCTCGAGTCTCACGGTCTGGAACCCCAAATCCGTCTCCATTTTGGTAAATGAAATGCGACACTCGGGCAGTGTTTGTGACACATTCGACTAAGGTTCCTAGGGATGAGAATACTGGAGAACAACTGTTGTCGTTGAAGCAAAACTTGTTGATTTTTGTCCATGTTTCATGAACCACATTTCTAATGTGCTTGCGGGCCACTTCTTCTGTTACGCTTGTCTCTTTCATGTAGCATAATATCGACGAAGGTGCATCACCTCTTTCCAGTTCCGCCTATAATGAATCAAACAACTTCAACCATTAGTTCAATTCATATATAGTTGGTTTTCTATCATTACACAAAAATATATATGAGATATGACGTTGAAATGAAAATATAATATATCATGTTGGTATGTACTTACTGCTGAAGTGCCTAGATCGTTGCACAATCTAATTATAAGAGACGAGTAATAGATGAGGTCTTTATTATTTTTGAGGAAGTGGATGATATCTGAGAAATCTTGAGCTACACCTAGAAGTATATGAAGTGAAAGCACACTGCCTGATGATGATATCCATGCATTGTCTAGGTACTCCCACAAAGTTGGAGTGTAGCCTATTGAATCCCACTTTGCTTCCACTAGTAAAGCTTTGCAAAAATCTGCCCACTAATTAAATCCAACCAAAAACAAAAATATTGTATTTATTGGTTGAGATTTCAAAGAAAAATAGAAAGTGACAACGTTATTATATAGCAAAACAATGAAAAAATGGGGAGGAAATGACATGTTATTCAACCCTAAATTGCAAGATTTTGGTAAGAAGTGAAGTACCCCTTTTTGTAAATATGGTAACGCACAGTCCCAACCCTTCTGTTCATGAATTTGACGAGCAGTGTCATTGGTGATATCATAAAGAGCCCAAAAGCAAATTTTCATGCATTCTGGTAAATCCTCAATTCCACTAGGGTCCCACCTGCAATTAAAACATTCACACCAGCACTAGTTAGTTGTGCTGTTATCTTAGTAACCACAAGACTTCAAGTTCAATTCAATTCTATGTGAAAGTTGCGTATTAGTCTTCTTGGTTTGAGTTGGTCAGTTATGAACAACCGAGACTGATTTATCTTATTGTGATCTTTTACCGGCCAGGGACACATACAAGTCAAAGTTTACTCAATTCACACCCTCATGTAGTGACCACAAGTTCCCTTGTCACTAAAAAAAAAACAAAAAGAAAAAAAAAAAGAGAGAAGATTTCATTAAACAAACTAACGTACATTTCAACCGCAGTCGTGAAGATTTCCAAATCTTGTAATGACCCAAAGATGTCATAAACATCGTCAACTATAAGAACCAATTGTATGGCCTTGGTCAACCACTTTCTGAAGTTTCCATATTGAGGTTCAAATGCCACCCCTACAGACCACAAGAAGCTTTCAACCACTCGATTTCTTGTGAAACTCATATTTTCTATCAGTCCAAAGTTTCTCCACCATCTAATGAACAAGTACAACAAAGTAAAAAGTGTTAGATCCAATATAATTTACCCATGTGATATCAAGAATACTATACTACAATGATAACTCAAAACTTTTATATTACCTTAAGATTTCCGCAAGGTTCTTTTGGTTTTCAACTTGCACAATATTGAAGTTCAATTTTGCCAAATGAAGAAGTTGAGAATTTGGCATTGACTCATTTTCACGTTGCAAAATTTCTCTTCTTACGTTGTACCAATTTGCTGTCAAATGCGAAGGGAGTAGTAAAGAACCAACCAAACGATTATCTGAATCTTCTGAAGTTAGATTCTTGAGGATCTCTGTGCAATAAATTCGAGCCTTGTACAATATGTCTTCTCCCTCTAAGGCCAAATGAGAGGCTTCAAAGAGTTCAAGAATTGCTTTGGGGCCTCCCTTTATGGTGAACTCTCCCATTTCATCCATGAAACCCAAAAATACATCTGTCACGTATTACACGCGGGGAAAAAAACATTTCTAAAAATTTTAATTCATTTGTGCACGCTTTAAATAATGCTATATCCAAAAACATCATAGTCAACTTTTTTTTTTTCACTAGAATCTAATAATGCATGGAACCCACGCATCAACTACTACGTACCATCCTAGCTAGGATATGGAGTAGGTTTAGGTTACATTTTTTTTATAATCATAAGCAAAAACTTGTGTGAGACTATCTCACGAGTCTCAATCCGTGAGACTAATCAGATCTTTGATTAATAAAGTCAAAGATTCAATCTATCTCATGGATTGAGACCAGTGAGACAGTCTCACATAAATGTTATCCATAACCATATTATGTGCGTATTTACCTTGAGAAACATGATTCCCATATTGTCTTAGAATCCTAAAAGACAAGGCAGTGGCATAGAGATCCATTTCAGAGCTAAAACATTTGTTGTTATTAGCAGAGAGTAAAATGTGGTCCAGAGATTGGATGATTTCCTTCTCAAAGTGATGGGAAAGACCCATCTTCCCTATGCTGTCTATTAGCTCAAGTTTAGCCAATGCATCCGCCGTTTTGTCGAAAAGGCACGACACTTCCTCTTTCAGCTTCTCAGCTCTTCTTTGGTATTTCACGTCCTGAAATTATCAATTATATTCATAATACGGTTACGTTATCAACAATAATGTTCACTGCATTGCATGCAATTGTACACTCGCGTAAATAATTCATTATTATTATTATATGCTCAAAATGTAGCAATTATAAAAGTATATAAAAAAAAAAAAAAAGATGCATGGTTGAACACTCACAGCATATTTACTCGTAAGAGACTCTAAGAAATCATATTTCCAAATAGTTGGCTTGTAATTGGCAGTTTTGGGATGATTTTCTTCTTTGTTGGTAAAGGAAGAGTCTAGTAATGTGGGGTTAGATGGGAAATTTTGTTCACCAGACATTTTCTAAGTAGAAATGCGTGGGACAATTCAAGATACGTGTACTGAGGCAAAGGAATAATGCAAGAGTGTTTGCTAATGATGATGAGATGATTAAAAAAAAAATGTATTGCTTTATTATATAGGGAGATCAGTGAGCCTCGGGTGATCCGGCTCACTGTCGTTTACATTTTTTAAAACGTTTTAGAAAACCCTATTCGAACAAAAATGAAAATCAAACTCACATGTTGTCTGCGTCATCATGAACTTTTGTGTACGAAAAAATTGCAACCATGAAATATTTGTGGTTCTCAATTATTATGGTATATTTACTATTGATTTAATATTGGCCACAAGTTAGTGAGTGGTCAGGATTAACTTCGCAAATTATATCGTGGACCGCGCATCAAAACAACGTCGTTTTGATTAATGAAAACAAACAGATGAATTCGTGCCACTCACTTTCAGTTCATATACACTGCAGTTACATTTCAACACAACTTCAGTTACATTTCAACACAACTGCAGTTACATTTCAACAAAACTACAGTTACATTTTGATAGAACTACAGTTTCATTTGATAATATAAAATAACAAATGTGAAACTGTTATTCAGTATCAGTTCATATACAGTGCAGTTACATTTCAACATAACTACAGTTACATTTCGATATAACTACAGTTTCATTCGATAATATCAAAACAAATGTAAGGCAGTAACTTTTGAGATGAATTGTAATGTCATTTCGGGCTCCGTCTCCTATTTACTAAAACGACGTCGTTTTGGGACCACGGTCCACAATGCATTGTGGACCGCGGTCCACGATATAAGAAATGGATTAACTTTGATATAGTAGGTAGCTAGAGCCTGGCTTAGCCCGTCCCGCTCCATAAAAAAGATGTGGCAAACATTAAATTTTATGGCCCGTATTTTAGTGGACTTTTTGGCTACCCCACCAAAATGGTGGGCTTTGGTATGTATATATTATTAATAGGCTAAAGTGTCATTTAGCACTATATCCCATTATTCATGCCGCACTCTGAACTTTTATATCGTATATATCAAACCACAAACCAAAAAAAAAAAATTCGTATAGAACTTTTAGCAGGTTTCCCTATCTTCCTACTGACATGGCATCTAATGTGACATTTCTCTTAACCTTATGTTGTCCATGCAAGCGTTTACATATTTAAAATTAAAAAAAAAATTATTATATTAAAATAACCAGAATTTTCTTCTCTTTATTTTCATAATGTATACTTTTCAATTTTGCAATTCCAATGTTTCAATTTTTTTTTCAGAATTTATATTTTTTGGCTAATTTATTATTTAGTATTTTTTCAATTTTCTAAATTTATAGAAATGCTAATTTTTTTTGTTTGTATTTTTTGTTTTTTGTTTTAAAATTATTTTTAATATGTAAATACTTACATGGACAACATAAGGTTAAAAGAAATCCCACATCACTTGGAAACCCGTGCCATGTCAACAAGAAGACCGAGAAACCTGCTAAAAGTTCTAGATTAATTTTTTATTTTGGTTTGCGGCTCGATATATACGATATGAAAGTTCAAGGTGCGGCATGAATAATTGGTGCTAGATGACACTTTATAATATTAGTGTGTGTGTGTGTGTGTATATATATCATTTTATTTAAATATATAAATAAATATATGTTAATGTATTTATTTATATTGAAAAAATGTATTAGTAAGTAGTACATTGTATAAATGATTTATTATTGCCTTATAGATCCATATATTATGTATTTGATTATTTATTAAGACTTATAACTATATTAATTATTATTGTGTTCAACAAATTACAAATGCATTAATATATGTTTCAACTATATATTATAATTATATATTATATATATGTATGTATGTCCGCAATACGCTAAGTTGTGTTTTCCAGGTTTCCTATACGAATTATTGGTCCTTGACTCCTTGTATGTATTCGTATGGGTCAAATTACGGCATAATTTATGAGTTAGGGTACGGTTCTAATTTTATGTCGTTATCCCTTTATATAGGGAGATCAGTGAGCCACTGTGGGGGCAGCTGCCCCCACTCACCCCTCCCCCCTATATAGCCTTGTATGTATATATGTATATATATATATATATAAATATATAAAAATAGATATAATAAACAAAAAGTTATCTAGACAAGATGGTAGAGCCATGTTTTGTATTACCAAAAATCGTGTGTTCGAATCCTATGGGAAGCACATGTGCTTTCAGCTTCTTTAATGACTTTTTTTTTATGGTATATATAATATATAGTTATATATAACTAAAAATAGATTAATACTTTTTTATGGTATATATAATATATAGTTATATATAACTAAAAATATATTAATATACATAAGATGTTACATTGACTAGTTGGTAGATGTATTCTTATGCTAAGTAATGTTAAGGGGTTTAATTCCCTTATTGCTTCAAAAAAACTTTATGAATTTTTTAATATGTATATATATATATATATATATATATATATATATATATATATAATGAGATATGTAATTTAAAATTTGTTTTCTATTTGAATTAATTTATCAAATTAATTATGTTTCATATTTTGTTATATTTTTATAAAGTTTTGATGTGTTTTATTTATCGTTTATGTCCAACAATATATGATTATATTTCTTTAAGTATTTTTTCCTTTTTTAACTATCTATTTTATTTTAATTTTTCGCCCCCACTAAAACAAATTCCTGGATATGTCCCTGGCCTCCGGTCACTATCGTTTACTTTTTTAAAACTCTTTTTTTTTTTTGAAACACATTTTTAAAACGTTTTAGAAAACCATATTCGAACAAACATGAAAACTCAATGTTGTCTGCGTCGTCATGAATTTTTATGTTCGTAGTTTTAGGTAATTAAACACATGCATGCAGCGTAATAAAGAACAATTTCTGTAGACCAATTACGAACATTTCTGAGAGCGCATAAATATATTTTCCATTATAAAATTAGCTAATTAATGAATATTCCTATGAATATTAATATGTATAATTGAAATTTAAAATCAAGGGCATGTGTATGTATATATGGGATAGACTAACGGTTTTGACCCAAAAAAAGTTATCTTGTGTGAAACGAGTAACACTTGTTATAAAAAAAATGTAATACTTTTTAAGAAATCAACACGTATTACAATTTTTATTAAAAATTTAAAGTATTACATTTTACTAATATCTTTTAAGGGATAAGTAATACGTTTTGTTGAAAATGCAATACTTGTTCGCCTATTAATTTTTTTTTATATTTTAATTAAAAAGTATTAAGTTGAGATCTATCTTACATCTATTTATGTAAAACTTTTATATCCATTAGACATTTGAACTTTGAAAAGTCTCCCAAATTTAATTTAATTTAATTCTGAAAATGGTCCCGAAATGCTTTTAAAAAAATTGGATAAATTTATAACGTGAAAATTTGTCCAAATACTTCCTAAAAGTTTTTTGAGGTACGTGAGAATAGGGATGACAACTTGTCTTACCGTTTTGTAATTCCCTGATCTCTGGCCTATTGCCATTATCCATTTGTATATATTTTGACACATGGACAGACTACGTAATAAGGTAAATGATTTCACTTTAGCATTAATTGACAGATAGCTGATTTAATTCTAGAGTACTGGAGAATTGGTTTATATAGAGTACTAATAATAAAAAATAATTAAAAAGGTTCAAATACTCACAACGTATTCACTTGTGTGATTCTGTATGACGTCGTATTTCCAAATGTTTGGCTTGTAATTTGCAGTCTTTCGACGAAGCTTTTCATCGTTCTTGGTAATGAAAGCCTTAGGCCTCATGTGGTGGGTACAAAGGATGTTTTGTTGACCTAGCATTTTCTTAGGAGAAATGTGTTGGCCTGGTGATATGTTGTCTAGCTAGCAATTCAAGGCCGCCGGCGATCAACAGTAGTTTTATTTTCGTGTGATGATAGGTTGCTTTTTATAGGGAGTGTTGAGTTTTAATTTGATTGGTGTTTTGTTCTTCACACGATTAATTATTATAAAATTCATGTAAGGTGTTAAAATAAAAACTGTGGACTAATCTGCATCGCTGATTTGGGTAATTGGACGGGTGGGATTGGGCGTGTCTGTGGCGGGCGTTTTATTTGTTTCCCCTAATTTTTAATAGTAATTCTGTTTTTTAATTTAAAAATTAGTTTTTAAAATTTATTAAGTTTTCTATAAAATTATTAGAAAAGTTTCCAGTTTTTTTAAAATGAAAAATTGTGTAAGTAAATATGTTTTTTATTCTCAAATTCTTTTCAAGAGAAATTCTCCGATTAATAAATAGACCCTTCAGATATAACTTGTTGCCTAACTATACTCAATTTAGTTAAAGAATAGAGCAATTTCAAAACCCTAATGCTGCCTCCTTTTTCTCTCTAAAACCAAAAGCCTTTCTCTGCTGTTCAACTTCGGCTTCCACCGCCGGCCTCCGGCCGGAGCTCTAATGGAGCTTTGAGCCGGTGGTTTTGGTCACCTTCTATGTTTGCTCTCGCTCCTCTTCCGTCCCGACCACCGTCGCAGCTCCGTCTGCCTCCGACCACCGTCACAGATCTTCTTCCGTTTTCTCTCCCTTTGAATAAAATAATAGTAGGTAGGTATTGAGGTTTGTGTTGGTAGTCTTGAACTCCCAACCTACTTTGACTTTACCCACTTTTTTTATTTTCTCTATTATTGTGTTTTCCTCTCGTTAGTTTCACGAGCATTTTTCCTATCGTTACTTTTACGAGCTTTTCATTTTTCATTAGCATAAATCGTATAGTTTGGTTTCGACAAGTGTTGATCTTATCCTGGGCGAGCAAAAAAGAATGATGACGAAGACCCAAATCTTTGATGAAGCTTTAAGCTCCCTGAAGAAACATAGCTTCATAGTTATTAAACAGTCTGCGATTCAAGTTTTCTATAGCATAGTTAGAAAAGTTGTTTCTATGTCTGACTGTAAGGAATGGTTTATTACCATTTCATTGATCATTGATGTAAACGTTTTATGTTATGAATTAATGGAATATCTACATTTACCTTCAAAAATAAATAGACCCTTCAAGTTTGTAATACTTAACCTTTTTTTATTCAGCAACATTCAACAACTATAATAATATTATTGGAAGGTAGCTCAACAAACATTTTGATGCTTACATGTAAATCATAAGATATAATTTATTGGAAAGGTACCAGTACGGCAGTACCTACAACTTTCCTACTTAGCTTTATCCGTCTCATGTTACTTGTCTTACTTTTCTTTTTAGTGGGTCCCAAAATGTTATCCTCTTTTTAAATTTGAACATCACCATCAGTCTACTTTTTCCAATTTACCATTGCATTCTTTGTTACTTTTATTTCCAAAAATGAAAAAAGTGATGTCGTGATTGACATAATTGAAAAATACATAGCATTTACTTTAGTTTCTTAAAAAGCAAGCAAAAAGTATATGCGATAACCAATTCGGATAGATAGAGTAATTGTTTTTCTTCTCTATATGTGGTCCTGTGTACTTCTTATATATTTGAATCTATATATAAGTTAGTGGCAGTGGCAAAAATATTATATTTGCGCGTGGGTAGTTTTGTTTTTGTTTTTAATTTGCTTTCTTGTTTCCCCTTTTATTGGTATATGGTAATGAACTAATGATATATTGGAAGCTAGACAAAATGTTCAATGAAAAGTTTAAATGAACTAAATGCTTCTAGAACTTGACCAAAAATTCAATTGTTATATAAATATTTAATAATTTTCCAGCAAAATGGTTATTTGTAAATACTTTTCTCAAAATGGCTAGAAAACAAATATTCATATACTTTGGAAGTGTCTCAGCTGCATTTACATCCCATCTATTTCACACTTATTAGTTTTTAGATATATATAAGCTAAGACAAAAACCTCTAAACTATATCAGTGAAAATCTCGAATTCATCCAAGGTTCCATAAGCAACATAAACGTCATCAAGAATTGTTAACATTAAAACGGACTTAGTTGAAATTTGTCTGCAGTGTTTGAATTGAAGATCGGGAATGAACCCCATAACCCATAAGAAAATTTATCCCCAATGGTGGGATCGTAATTACCACTAGAGCATTTAGCTAAGATGATTCAGTAAAGAACTCATTGCAACAAAGCTCAGCAATTCAACCTATAATGGAAGGAACAACTCTTCCCCAACTTTACAAGCACTTTCGCCTCTTCAATCTTTGATAAGTAAAATTCCACATATAAATATTACAACATTTACATTAGTCAGTACAATTACTGTTAAACTTTACTAATTAAGAAACATATATAAAATTTTACTTTTGCCACTTTTAGTGGCTATGCGAATAAAAATCAATTGGTTGGTTCACCAACGCTAGTCAAAGTACAATTACTGGTAAACTTTACTAATTAAGAAACATATATAAAATTTTACTTTTGCCACTTTTAGTGGTTATTTATATGCGAATAAAAATCAATCGGTTGGTCCACCATCGCTAGTCAGAGTACAATTGCTGTTACAAAATGTAGAGCCGTCCAAACAGGCTTAGCCCGTCCTGTCCCGCAAAAAGTACAGGACGGGTGATAAGTGCAAAAGATGCTACAATTGAAAGGTCAATCTTGGGTCGCATTGCTTATATTTGATAGCGTTTGTGATTAATTTGAGCACGATTTATATTAAATATACTTGATTTTGTCATTGAACCCCATTCCACACTTGGCTAATTGTTTTGTAGGTAAAAAGTTGTACAAAATGATAAAAAAAAAAGGGCATGGATTTCAAAGATTAAGTTACAAGCCAAATTGGAAACAAAGGACGGGACGGACGCGCCTTGGACGCGCGCCCGCCCAGGCGTCCAAGTCCCCAAAATCCGCGAAGTGCAAAGCAGTGAGCAGCGGACGCCTGCCGGACGCCACCGGACGCCCCGCGTCCGAATTTTCGCTCTCTGAAGTTTGCAAAGTCTGCTTAGGACGCATGATGGACGCCACGGGACGCCCCACGTCCGAAAAATCACTCTCTGAAGTTTGGAACGTCTGCTTTGGACGCGCAGAGGGCGCACGCCGGACGCCGCGTCCGATTCCTACTTCCCGCGCCGAAGATTTGAACAGCGCGCAAAGTATCCCGCTGGACGCGCAGAGGACGCGCGTCCAGTCGGGCGTCCGCCTCAACTAAATTGGCGGTTGGCGCGATTTAAATAGGGAATTGAGCCATTTTTCAGGGGAGAATTCCAGATCCTTCACACTTCAGTTTTAGATCACTTTAGAATATTTCTCTCTCTAGGATTAGCCTAGAGAGATCTCCCCCAATTCACTCCACATTGCAATTCTTAGTTTAGATTAGAATTAGAGAAGAATTCCATTGTGTAAGATTGTAATCAACATTCAAGTTCAAGATTGAAGTTCAATTTCAAGTTCAAGATCAAATTCTTCATTCAATTTCTAGCTAAGTCTTCCTTTTAATTTCTTGTCATTACTTTTGCCTTTTGCTATTTCAATTCCTAGCATGATTAGATAGATCTTTGTGGATTTGGATTGAGCAATTTTGTATGGATATTCTTGAGCTTTGAATTGTTTAATTAGGTTTTGCAATTGCTTTGATTATGAGTTTGGTTGTGTGAATGGTGATCTTGTTTGACTCTTGTGTGGGAATGATCAACCTATATGAGAGATGTTGGAGAAGGAGTCTCATCTATGAGAGTAGAGTTACTCCTTAGCCTAGCCTAGCATTTTTTCCTTCCCACCTTTGAGAAGAGGGGGATTGGAAGGCAAATAGCACACCATGTGTTCGATAATTTGCCTCACCTAGCCTAGTTGCCATGAGAATGGGACTATGGACTATATGATAGGCCAATGACCACGAGAGTGGCGTTGGCATAGTTGTCTTGCCTCATTTTCATTATCTAAGTGTTGCTAGCCTAGTATCTTAGGAAATCAAGGATACCTATATGAGTTGCAAGATCCAAATCCTCCTTTCCATTTGATTGTTTCCTTTGTTTGTTCCTTATTTTTCCTTATGTTTCATGCACCTTTCTTACCTATGTTTGGGTTAGCTTTCAAACACTAAACACTCTTGTGCTTAAT
This sequence comes from Ipomoea batatas, assembly GCA_002525835.2. Lineage (NCBI taxonomy): Eukaryota > Viridiplantae > Streptophyta > Magnoliopsida > Solanales > Convolvulaceae > Ipomoea > Ipomoea batatas. Next base: position 6,041,044 of record CM008334.1, on the reverse strand, counting down.
CCCCTTACCGCTTGAATTCCCTCCTTGCCATCCTTTGAGAACGATACTCGGGAACTTCTTCCCGTTTTACCACCTATTACTTTCCATCCACCGCGAAAACTACAACCCTTCAACGGGCTTTGATATTTTCGGCCCATATTTTGGCGGACTTTTATGTCCGTCCATGCCTAACTCACGGGTTTGACGGGGGGATTTGGTGGGCCGACTGGATATTACTTAAGACGTTTATTTCAAACAGAGACAATGGTAAAAATATGTAGTAAACGAAGATAGGCGTCTTAGGTTTGCACTTCTTACTGGATTGATTGTTCAGCACTCATAATATATCTTACAAACGTCGTATTGGGTATGATTCCTAGCTTATTTATATATCGTGTCATTTATGTAATAGTCACCAACTTTACTACACATATTTGAACACTAAAATCTGCGATTCTAAAAAAATTTCAAGAATGTACATTTATTTGTCTCAGAATTTGTCAAGAATGTACATTAAGTTGTTAGTTGTTACAAAATGCACATTTTAAATTGTAGTCCAGACATAAGTATGTTGCTTCGTATAGAATAAGGATTGCCTTTATATCCTCGCTCAAGCTTCTCTTGAAATTTCCTTCGTCGACCCATGTTATGGACAATAGTTCATATATGGAGTGTGAAACTTAAACTAGCTTATTTATATTACACTTCCATAAGAAAAGGCATGCCAATACCAATAAAAAATAATTTTTTTTTTAAATTTAGCATGTGCTAAATAGCATGAAAACAGAAAATGCAAAAATCAAATATAGAAAAATATAAGATAATAGATATGTGAAAAAATATATAAATTTTAAAAATATATATAAGTTTGTACTCATAAATATTTTTCATTGAAAAAGAATAAATATTACTTCTTCAGTAGTTTTTATTTTAGAAAAAAGAAGAAGAATTAAGCTAAGAAAACGTTTTTTAAATGTTATAAAATTTTCATTAGTCTCTTGAAAGAAAAACTATTTTAAAAAATGTTTGCATCATTGGTCCTACTCGTCCCAATATTGGCCCGTGGAGATTGGAGAATTCATTCATCCACGGCTTATCTTCAAACAAGAGTTTCATCGTGGCAACTGCGTAAAATCAAATGTTGTTAAAAGTCCGCATATTTGATAATTAGATAATATCCTGCATGTCTACCTATACTAATATACTATCAAGTCAACTATTTATTCTTTATTTATTTTTTCATATTTTCTTATTATTTTTTAATTTAATTTTTTGTGTTTAATATATTATTTTTAATATAGTTTCTAAGTATATAAATTTTATATACTAATACTAAACTTAATATTATAAAAAATAGAATTATAAGTAATTAACTTCAAATAAGTTTCGTTAACCGAAAAATTAGACGCAAAATGAGATTGAGTGAGTAGTAACATGTCTACCTATATCTAAAACGACTAAAAGAGGAATGGCTCTAGGTCCAAAATCGATTGTGCCTGAGGAGCGGAGGTGCAGGAATAAATTAGGTTCAGATGATGATTAGAACTTATGGGCATGGTTTTAGAGACCTATGTAAAAAGGTAAGACAGTTAGGGATGCGGATTGGGTTCAGTATCAAAGTAAAGGGAGTGAGAGTGCAAAGACTGAATGGATGAGACATTAAGTGAAGCAAGAAAGTTTGGTTGCGACAGTGCGGGAAGACATAAAGTAGAGGGTCCCAAGGTGCAAAATCAAGGTACAAGGGGAACAAAATAGGGGCAGATAATGGCAACACGAGCAACACCTTTCGGCCCAAATCATACAAGGGGTACATAGATATATAAGGTGTTGTCACTATGAGAATAGAGCAACATCATATCTACACCTCTCATTAGTCCAACTTTGCTTTGAGAAAAGTGAGTTGGAAGGAGACGTGAACATCATGTATTTGATTAATTGTTTCAGTTAGTTTAAGTTGCCATGAAAATGGGTTGCGAATTAATTGAGACTTCAATATGTACAAATACATATATAAATACTAAAAAAAATTGAGATACGATCATAGTTATATCATGAACTAGGGTCCATATATATAATATAGTAACTCAAGTCATAATCAAAATATAGAGTAACATTTAAGTTGTATTTTATCCATGGCTAAATTGTAGCTGTTTTCTTATTTTATTATGATAATGATAGATGCTTTTAATAAAAATTATTTTTAAATTTTATATTTACACCTACATTTAGAAGAAGAAAAAAACCAGAAAAAGGGTGGGACATGTCCAAATTGATGACTGGATTTTATTTTTTATTTTTTTAAGGGATCAGCCCTACCCAAAAGTATAGCAAATATTTTAATTTATTGATGATTTCATCCATTGCCTCCTTAGTGCAGGCTGTTTGGTCAAATAGATTAGTTTCAGCTAGCTTGGTTGCAACCGTCCACAAAACAGCTAACGAAAACGACGTATTAGGTTTGCACTTCTTATTGGATTGATTGTTCAGCACTCATAATATATCTTACAAACGTCGTATTGACATGGGAAAAGGGGTATGATTCCTAGCTTATTTATATTACACTTTCATGTGGAGTGTGAAGTATAATTCACCACTGACATGCAAGACGAAAAGGAATCTGCAGATTACTGATAAATAGATTATAGATAGATAGGTGAGGATGGATGGGAATTGCAGGCAGATTTCACGGCATGGGGATGGGTTCAAAGAACAGATCCACAATGCGATTCTTCATCTCATCTGGGCGGACACCAAATCCGTCTCCGTGCTGGTATATAAATTGAGCAATTCTAGGCAGATTTGTAGCTGTTCTCCTAAACTCTTTAGGAAGGGGACGATCCATCATCACTAATTCCGTGTTCAGTTTCTTCCACGTTTCTGCAATTAAGCCATTGATATACTCCCCAGCTTTCTCTTCTGAACACCCATATTCACGCATATAACACTGGATTGATTTCGGAATATCTCCCTTCAGCATCTCATCCTTTTCAACAACGTAACGTCACCAAATTAATCATATATGTTTTCAGAAAAGAAACGAAATTAATTAAAATAGTAATTCATGTATGTACCGGGGAAGTTCCCAAGTCATTTGCAAGACGAAGAATCATGGCAGAGCTGCGAATGATTCCAGGATATTGTTCCAAGTGTTGCTGATCTTCAATGTTAATGGGATTTGTAATGCAAAAATAAGCATGCATTAACAGTAGAGGGCCAGTATTTGTTATGAAGGCAGTGTCCAGGTATTTATCCAGGGTTGGAGCATATCCACCCAGATTCCACTTCACTTCCAGTAAGTAGAATTTGCAGAGATTTGCCCACTGAAATATATATGTGCAATTATATACAGATTATATCAATATTATTATGTGTAATACTATCAGGTCAGGGTGTAGGGGCGAGGGACTTCTTGTTTTATGGGTAAGATCAATATTATTCGCTAGGTGGAAGATCGGAGTCATGATTAATCAGGACATGCAACTTAATTAGTTACGGGCAGTTCATAATATATGGATTACCTGTTTTCTTATGTTTGTAATAATGCTTAAACCTTGTTCTTTCAGAACATCATAGCCCAGTTCATTCATGGAGTTGAAAATGGCTAGGAAACAAATCTTCATATACTCTGGAAGTACTGTCTCAGCTGCATTTACATCCCATCTATATATGAAATATGCAGCAAAAAGTGCATGAGTCCATGTAAAAATAAAAGCATTCCTTGAACCAAAATAAAAATATAAGCTAAGAGACAAACCTCTGAACGACATCAGTGAAGATCTCCAGTTCATCCAGAGTTCCGTAAATATCATAAAGGTCATCAAGAATTGTTAACAGTACAGAGAGCTTAGTTGAAATCTTTCTGCAATATTCGAACTGAGGATCAGGAGTGAATCCTATAGCCCATAAGAAACCCTCCACCAACCGGTCCCTAGCAAAGCTCATCTTTTCTGCTAGACGGATATCTTTATTCCACCTATAATATTATGAAAATTAAAAAAAAAAAAAAAAAAAAAAAGAACAGAAATTTTTTTGATTTCTTCCATCTTGGCAATGGCGCGCTGGTAGCTAGCTAGATTGATCTAATTAAATTTTTTTTTTTATTGAAGTTGGTTTAATTTGTCTAGGTTGTATTAAGACCAAGTGTATATATGCACATGCACTCACCTAGACATTTGCTTTAATTCCTCCAAATATTTAGCTTGAACCATATTGAAGTCCAGTTTAGCAAACTCCAATAAAACCGGGTTCATGTTGTGTCTCTTTTCATAAACGGATATGAACCATCTTGCTTCAAACCTCTGCATCCTCCAGTATAGAGGCATTTCTAGAGCATGCTCCACCAAATCTTGATCTAATACGTTCATGTTTTGGATTTCTCTAAGATGTTTAGTGCAGAAACGTTGGGCTGCTTCCATAATAATGCTCTCACCCTCCATGCATAGGTATGTTGCTTCATACAGACTAAGGATTCCCTTCGTATCCCCGCTCAAGATTCTCTTGAAATTTCCTTGGTCATCCATGAAACCACAGAAAACCTCTGTAAAAAAAACAAATACCCATGTTACTGTTAATACAAGGTTTAATTGGCTTTTACTGTTTTTATTTCTGTTGAGTGCGTGCATGGGTGTTCAAAGTACGCACCTTGAGGGACTTTGTAGCCGTGCTGTCTAAGCAGCCGGAACTGCAAAGCAGTAGCATATAAATCTTGATCACCATTACAGCCGAAAGAGGTGTACATATGCTCCAAAACTTGCTGTATTTCATCCTCAAAATGGTAGGATATGCCCAGTCTTTGCAGTAGATCCACAAGCTCAAGCTTTTCCAATGGATCCATCTTTTCGTCCACCATTTTCCTCACACCTTCTTTTAGCTCAGCTGCCCGTTTAGAGAACTCTTTTTCCTGTAATAGTAGCATACATGCATGCATCAGATAAAGAAAATAAAAAACGCCGTCTAATCTGTATCAGTACGAGGAGAAGAATAGGGCGGAACCCTATGAAAAAGAAAGCATAATAACATTAATATAAAATCTTGATTTCATGTCTAGCTTACAGTGTAGATAGCGGTTCGAGATTGCACATAATCATCATCCCAGATGCTTGGTTTATAATTCCCTGATCTCCTATTACTATTATACATTTCTTACTTATTTTGGAAAGTGGACAGACTAAGTAATACGAAAATGATTTGACTAAGCACTAATAGGCAGATGGGTGATGAACAAGAGTATAGGAGAGTGGGCTTATATAGAGAGACTAGAGTACGTATACGCAATTTCGCAGCCAACTTGCTTAACCCATTTAAAAATCGTGTTATATATAATCCCGACTCTCAGCTCCTCTATAATATAAAAAACGTCAAATCTTCTATTTTGTTCAGTCAATTGATAAATTTTTCCATATCGATCTTGTCTTTAATTGATTTGTTTGTTTTTTGAGCCAGTAGAACTCTGAGCCACACGTAATATTCCTAATTTAGTATACTGTAGTAGTATGATATTAAGACGACCGACTTTTCAATTCTTTTTTCCTCCTAGAGACTCGAATCCACAACTTCTCATATAGGAGAGCAACTTAATGCTAATAGACCACATAATTCTTGGTGACAAGAGAAATTTGAGGTTTATATATAGGTCCGCGTGCGGGTGGATAACTCCTATGTGGTTGTGCATTTGAATAAGAACCATTGATATGATTTTGCTTAAATAAACGTCTAGAATCAACAATGATTAAAAAAACGCGGTGGTAATTTGGTCTTTTTTCATCTAGATCAAATTTAAGATACGGGCAGCCTAAGGCTTTAGGTGCGTGATTTTCCTTCTTTAGGTGCATGATTTTCCTTCTTAATGTGCGTGATTTGTGTTTTTAAGGTGCGTCAATTGTGAAACTTAAGGTGCATACTGCATAGTTTTCCTTCTTAAGGTGTTTTATTTATGTGCTTAAGGTGCGTGCTTTGTGTATTTAAGATGTGTCATTTTAATGCTTAAAGTTCTGTACATCATTTCTACACTTAAAGTGCATCCTTTTGTGTGTTAACCGCACGGAAATTTGTCTTTGTGAGGGAACCTTTCACACACACACACACACACACACACACACACACACACACACATATATATATATATATAACGGATCAGGTGCAAGAAAGCCTTTAGTGAAAATTATGATTTAATCTCATCCATTGATTCAGACCAGAACAAGGTTGTGGCATTATGATAATTTCAGGTGCAAGAAAGCCTTTAGTGAAAAATATGATTTAATCTCATCCATTGATTCAGACCAGAACAAGGTTGTGGCATTATGATAATTTTGTGTAAGTAATTTTTTTTTTTTTTTGTCTTTCATATTATTTCTTATTTTATCACGTTTTGAACATTTTTAAATTTAAGCCACATATAAAAGCTGCGCCGGGAATTAAGTGTTTCCACACTTTTATAACAAAGTCCTAGCATCATCCTATATATACGTACGACAACAAATCAACAACCTCACCTTTGTTGCTACTGTACTACTATACGTTTTCGATTGGAATACCGCCCATTTTATTATATGGTTGGCTGGTTAAATTTTGCATTATCTTTTTAAAATATATTTAAAAGGTGTATTATTTTTTGGTGACAAGACATTCATAGTGATTATTTGAATATGTAAATTAGATATGATTATGTGCAACGAGTTCAGGCGAGAAGGTATTTGCAAGAATCAAACTCGTATTAAATATGTTTATTTATTATTAATATTGTTGTTGTTGTTTTGCGGGAAGATTTCATTAGCAGTGTAGTAGAGAATATTGCTTTTTTTTTCTTTTTTTTTACTGAATGGTAAAAAGACAGAAGGAAACAGTTGGCGTTCGTTTCCATCTATCTCTGATTCAAGCATAAACAAGGCCATAAGGGTAGACGGCAAAACATTGCGTCATTCATAATGGAGACATAATATGACATTAGAGTTAATACCAGCTTAGGTCTTTCAGATTTATTTAAAAATGTCGTATGTTTAAATTTTTGCTCGGTTTTGTCCCTTAACTACTAAATGTTACCTTGTTAGGTCCTTCAATTCTTTGTCTCTCAAAATGAGGGGTAAAAATGTCATTTTCTTCAGTTCACTCATTTTTTTTTGAATATTACTAACTCTATTACAATGCAGCATCTGTTCATAACTACTTTCTCAAAGTATTGAAGCACAAGAGTCAGTATTGCCTCCACTGAGGCTCGAACCCACCACCTCCCGTATAAAGGGAAGGGTTTGATGCCACTGGACCACAAGGTCCTTGGCATACTAGTATTTTCTTCAGTTCACTCCTATTAATACATTCCACCTCTAAAATATAGAATGAAATCCATAAAATTGCAAACATGAATCTGCAAGGAGTGAAAATTATGTGTCGAAAATATACTCAAATAGAAGTAATTTTCTCAATTACTAAATACTAATATCTATCTTAATTGCATAATAAACTTCAAGAAGCTAAGGGAGAGAAGAATTTTTTTTAAAAAGATCACCATTTGTTGAGCATTTTGATTTGATATTAAAAACTCACGCTATGTATGTACAAGGTTTACGCCTTAACATGGTGTTTGGTTGGAGGGAATTACAATTTCATTCTCACCTAACTCCAAAGGCAAGAAAATTATTTCTGGAAGTAATTGTAATTATATTCCGCGGAATTTAAATTCTCTCATTTTATGGAATTAGAATATCCTGCCCCTGATATTTTAATTCCATGGATTTTAGGAGAAAAACAATAACTTTGAGACAAAACTACCCCTCTTTTTTTAAAACCTAAAATTGATGTTTGACCTCTCTTTCGAATATAGTGTGTATTTTTCTTTTACTCTCAATACAGAACGTTAATCAGTAGGTCAACCTTAATCAAATATATTTTCTCAAAACTCCTTTTATCTATTTTATTGCTTTCGTTATGCAATTTTAGTGTTTATTTTTACTTTGTGTTACATAAATTTTTAAAAGCAAAATAATAATAATAATAATAAGCATTTTGGATTTTATACTATTTAATCCCTTTTAATTCTTGCAAACCAAACACTGGAATTTAAATTACCACTTTATTCCACATTATTCATCTCATCACATGGAATTGCAATTTTTTTCCACCTAATTCCCTCCCTCCAACCAAACGCCCCGTAAAGGGATAACTTCAAAGACCCAAGAGAAAGAAGTTAATAAGCCGCTGAAATCAAACAAATTTGTGCTCAAGTAATGAAGTGCTTCAAAATATAATAAGCAATGCATCTCCATCAAGTGTCTCACGTGAAGAATAATCAAGAAATTTTAGTTTAAAGAGTTTTTATTTGAATGGTGTTGTATTTCTTACAACATATAGGCTATGTTTGGCAAACCTAGCTGAAAAGTAGCTGAAAACTGAAAAGCTATAAACTCGAAGCTGAAATCTTAAGAGCTGTTAAGCTAGCTGTTATGTTTAAAAGTGTTTGGTAAAATTAGCTTTTTGATAAGCTGATGAATGTAAAAAGACTAAAAAGGACATCTTCATACAATTTAAATAATTTTCAATTTAAATAGGTTTATTTATATATTAAAATATAAAATAATGAAATCAATATATTTAAATAAAATATAAAGTAAGAACATGTATTTGAAAATATATAAAGTAAAAAAAATGTTTATAATTCATAAGATTAGTTCATACAAAAATTAATGTTCAAACATAAATGTCAAAATGAAATTACTACCAAACATAATGAAAAGAAAATGTCAAAAGGGTTTTAATTGAGAGGAGGGGTAAAGGATGTCATTTATTTAAAATAATAAGGATAAAGATGGAAAAAAGTTAAAAAGCTACTAGCTTATTTTTGAAAAGCTACCCCAAGTAACGTTTCAAAATAAGTTCTTATTTTAAGCTACTAGCTTATTTTGTTAACATTACCAAACAGAGCTTATAGCTTATTAGTAGCTTAAAATAAGCTATAAGCTCCTAAATAAGCTCTGTCAAACATAGCCATATTTGTTAGACAATGAAGTCTTTTTTATATTTTATTTTACAAGTTACATTTGTTGAATGAATTATTTCATTCCATATATATATATATATATATATATATATATATATATATATAGATCAGAGAGAGAGAGAGTATTAGATCATATGAGAACAAGTTCTTAGGAGAAAATTAAAAACGACTCTTAGTCTTACATATGAAAAAATTGGACAAAACAAATCAGTATGAAAAAATTGGACGAATCAAACCAGATTTAAAAAAAAAATACTATGTCATTTATGTAATAACCACCAGCTTTACTAGGCATACTTGAACATTAAAATCTGCGTCTCAGAATTTTTCAAGAATGTACATTTAGTTGTCTCAGAATTTTTCAAGAATGTACATTAAGTTCTTAGTTGTTACAGAATGCATATTTAGTATTAACAAAATGCACATTTTGAATTGTTGTCCAGACATAGGTATGTTGCTTCATACAGACTAAGGATTCCCTTCGTATCCTCGCTCAAGCTTCTCGATCTTGAAATTTTCTTCGTTGACCCGTCTCACGGACAATAATTCATATATGGAGTGTGATATTTACACTAGCTTATTTATATTACACTTCCATAAGAAAAGACATGCCAATACCAATAATTTTTTTTTTTTTTAAATTTAGCATTTGCTAAATAGCATGAAAACAGAAAATGCAAAAATCAAATATAGGAAAATATATATAAGATAATAGATGATTAGAACTTATGGGCATTGTTTTAGAGACCTATATATGTAAAAAGGTAACGACTAAAAGAGGGGAGTGGAGGTGCAAGAATAAATTATGTTCAGATGATTAGAACTGATGGACATGGTTTTAGAGACCTATGTAAAAAGGTAAGACAGCGAGGGATGCGGATTGAGTTCAGTTTTAAAGTTAAGAGAGTGAGAGAGGGATGCGGATTGAGTTCAATATCAAAGTTAAGAGAGTGAGAGTGCAAAGACTGAATCGATGAGACATCAAGTGAAGCGAGTTCAGTATCAAAGTTAAGAGAGTGATTAAAGTTAAGAGAGTGAGAGTGCAAAGACTGAATCGATATGAGACATCAAGTGAAGCGAGAAAGTTTGGGGGCCATATATAGTGCGGGAAGACATAAAGTAGAAGGTCCCAAGGTGCAAAATCAAGGTCCAAGGGGAACACCATACCGCCCCAATCATACAAGGGGTATATGGATAAGGTGTTGTCACTATAAGAATAGAGCAACACCATAGTCACACCTCTCACTAGTCCAACTTTGCGTTGAGAAAAGTGAATTGAAAGGAGATGTAAACATCATGTATTTGATTAATTGTATCAATGGGGTTACGAATTAATTGAAATTAATTGAAACTTCAATGTGTCCAAATGATGTCAAATCCACACAATTATTGCTATGTCTCAGTAAATGAAGACGGGAAGTCTTAGGTTTGCACTTCTTAGTTCTTAGTGGATTGATTGTTCAGCACTCATAATATATCTTACAAACGTTGTATTGACATGGGAAAAGGGGTATGATTCCTAGCTTATTTATATTGCACTTTCATGTGGAGTGTGAAGTATAATTCACCACTGACATGCAAGACGAAAAGGAATCTGCAGATTACTTATACATAGATAGATAGGTGAGGATGGATGGGAATTGCAGGCAGATTTCACGGCATGGGGATGGGTTCAAAGAACAGATCCACAATGCGATTCTTCATCTCATCTGGGCGGACACCAAATCCGTCTCCGTGCTGGTATATAAATTGAGAAATTCGAGGAAGATTCGTCACTGTTCTCCTAAACTCTTTGGGAAGGGGATGATCCATCCTCACTAATTCCGTGTTCAGTTTCTTCCACGTTTCTGCAATTAAGCCATTCATATACTCCCTAGCTTTCTCTTCTGAACACCCACTTTCACGCATATAACACTGGATTGCTTTCGGAATATCTCCCCTCAGCATCTCATCCTTTTCAACAACGTAATATCACCAAATTAATCATATATGTTTTCAGAAAAGAAACGAAATTAATTAAAATAGTAATTCATGTATGTACCGGTGAAGTTCCCAAGTCATTTGCAAGACGAAGAATCATGGCAGAGCTGCGAATGATTCCAGGATATTGTTCCAAGTGTTGCAGATCTTCAATGTTAATGGGATTTGTAATGCAAAAATAAGCATGCATTAACATTAGAGGACCAGCAATTGTTATGAAGGCGATTTCCAGGTACTCATTCAGGCTTGGAGTATATCTACCCAGATTCCACTTCACTTCCAATAAGTAGAATTTGCAAAGATTTGCCCACTGAAATAAGATTATACACAAATAAGATTAATCATAACAGTAATACTACACATATACTCTTATTTTTTACTTTATTTTCTACTCCTTGTTAACTGACCTGGCATACTTTCATTCAATAAAATCGTGTACTTATCATTTCTCGAATCAAGACAGCTAAATAAACTGGTTAATATTACTGATCTCTGGTTTAGTTAGGGGCAGTGAATAACATATGGATTACCTGTTTTCTTATGTTTGTAATAATGCATAAACCTTGGTCTTTCAAAACATCATAACCCAGTTCATTCATGGAGTTGAAAATGGCTAGAAAACAAATCTTCATATACTCTGGAAGTACTGTCTCAGCTGCATTTACATCCCATCTATATACGAAATATAATGCAACAAAAAGTGCATTAGTCCATGCAAAAATAAAAGCATAACTTCAAACATGATTCATATATAAGCTAAGAGACAAACCTCTGAACTACATCAGTGAAGATCTCCAATTCGTCCAAGCTTCCGTAAAAGTCGTAAAGGTCATCAAGAATTGATACCAGTACAGTGAGCTTAGTTGAAATCTTTCTAAAGTATTCGAACTGAGGATCAGGAGTGAAACCCATAGCCCATAAGAAACTCTCCACCAACCGGTCCCTAGCAAAGCTCATCTTCTCGGCTAGACCTATATCTTTATTCCACCTATAATATTATGAAAAATAAAAAAATTAGAAACTTCAATTCTTTGATTTCTTCCATCTTGGCAACTATATATGGCAAGGCTGGTCGCTAGATTGATCTAATTATTATTATTTTTTGATTGAAGTTGGTTTAATTTGTCTAGGTTGCATTAAAACAGAGTGTATGCACTCATCACCTGGACATTTGCTTTAATTCCTCCAAATATTTGGCTTGAACCATATTGTAGTCCAGTTTAGCAAACTCCAATAAAACTGGGTTCATGTTCTGTCTCTTTTCATAAACGGATATGAACCATCTTGCTTCAAACCTCTGCATCCTCCAGTATAGAGGCATTTCTAGAGCATGCTCCACCACATCTTCATCTAATACCTTCATGCTTTGGATTTCTCTAAGATGTTTAGTGCAGAAACGTTGTGCTTCTTCCATAATGCTCTCACCCTCCATGCATAGGTATGTTGCTTCATACAGACTAAGGATTCCCTTCGTATCCTCGCTCAAGCTTCTCTTAAATTTTCCTTCGTCGTCCATGAAACCACAGAAAACCTCTGTAACAAAAACAAATTAATACGAGGTTTAATTATATATATGTTTTACTGTTAAAAGTACGCACCTTGAGGGACTTTGTAGCCGTGCTGTCTAAGCAGCCGGAAATGCAAAGCAGTAGCATATAAATCTTGATCGCCATTACACCAGCAAGAGGAAGTGTAGATATGCTCCAAAACATGCAGTATTTCATCCTCAAAATGGTAGGAAACGCCCAGTCTTTGCAGGAGATCCACAAGCTCAAGCTTTTCCAATGGATCAATTTTTTCGTCCACCATTTTCCTCACACCTTCTTTTAGCTCAGCTGCCCGTTTAGAGAACTCTTTTTCCTGTAATAGTAGCATAAATGCATGCATCAGATAAAACATAAAGAAAATGAAAAACGCCATCTGATCTGTATCAGTACGAGGAGAGGAATATGCGGGTACCCTATGAAAAAGAAAGCATAATAACATTAATATATATAAAGTCTTAATTTTATGTCTAGCTTACAGTGTAGATAGTGGTTCGAGATTGCACATAATCATCATCCCAGATGCTTGGTTTATAATTCCCTGATCTCCTATTACCATTATACATTTCTACTTAGTTTGGAAAATGGACAGACTAAGTAATAAGAAAACGATTTCACTTAGCGCTAATAGGCAGATGGGTGATGAATCCAAGAGCATCGAAGAGTGGGCTTATATAGAGAGAGGGACTAGAGTATAGGCAATTTCGCAGTCATGTATAGTAGACGCCAACCGCTTCTAAATAAGGTAAAAATTTGTGTAAAATGTCTGCGAAACTGGTATGGTAAACGTGGAATGTATTACTAATGAAGAATAAATATTTGTTTACTATGTTTAATATATTTTTTTAAAATGTAATACCTTTACATTTATTAAAAAAAAAGTTTTACATTTTTCCCACTTATAAATAACAAATATTTTGATCTTGATTAGTATTATATTGTTCAACACAATTATTATATTTACATCTTGTTCCGACTTATCTATGAATAAAGGTCTCGATGTTCACTCCTAAAATAATTGAAATGTCATGCATGATGATTGCATGAGTATCAATTATTGTAAGTTAAATTAATGAAAATATTCAACCTTTTTTATTTAATATTACGTCTGACTATTAAGTCATCCCATCCACAAATGACTTCAAATATTACGAATATTATGATAATAAATTCATATATAAAAGCAAATATAAACCAAACGTTTATTAATTTCTGAGAAAATAATACATAAAGTCTCAACAAGTAAAAATTCATGTCGTGTATTACAATTTTGTTAAAAAAGTAAACATAACAATTAGACATACTCTTTTCTAGATTTAAAAAAGACTTAATTACTGAAATTGTCGCTTGACTATAGTGAAATTACTAATTTGGTCATTGACTATTTTTTTGCCTAATTAACTCTTCAATTTTGAAAATATTAATTAATTTGGTCCTACGTTTTGTCAACGTCAAAATTTGTTTAATTCGAGTGTATTGTTAGAATTTTACATCATATGCACCATTTTCTCTCTAACTAAACTGAAGAGTTAATTACCGAAATGGTCCCTTGACTATAGCGAAATTGACTACGTCTTATCTACTATTTTCCATATATAATATATGTTGAGTGCTTTATACTCAGTAATAATAATATTATTATTTGATATGGTGAAGTATTTTACACTATGCCTATTGAATTGATAGTAGACAACTGACATTTAATGTAAATCCTAAGCTGATTCCTTGGTCGGATCCCGCTTGACTATGGACAAATGCACTGTACTTGGCCGTCAGCGTAGTAACTTGATTATGTAAAAGTGTGGTTACGTTATTTTGGAGTCCTTGTACAGGTACTCCCAAAAGAAACTCCATGACTTGTAATTTCTTTTTATTTTAAAAAATATCATTTTATGTGGTTTAAATCATTCCACTTATTCTACTCCCGTACTCTCTCTCAACCCATTTTTCTCTCTCTTCTTTATCTCTTCCCCTCTATTCTCTGTTTCTTCTCGTCTTTTCCTCTTCTTCTTCTCCATTTTTCTCTCATCTATTCTCCGAATGTTTCTCTCTTATAGTGCTAATGCGTTCATTAATGCTAATGGCTCTCATGCTCTATTTGATGTTAATTGCTTTCACCTCTAATTACTCTCTCTGTCCCTCCGCCTCCGTTTCTGACCCACCACCCTTGCTTAGCTTGAAGCTTGCTCTGAAATGAAGAAATGGAGAAAAAGTAAACAATGAAATGGTTCTGTTTGGGCGCCAAGTCTTCTCAAGGAAGAAACCAAAATAAAAAAGTAAAAAAGTTTGATGTGATGCCAGACAGCTAAGGAGCCAGGTCAGGGAGTTTCACTTTTGGGAGTATAATTTTCGCACCGTGTAGAATTTTCCCGTTATTTTTATTTTTTTTTGGAAAAGGTACAAATATGTCATTGAATTACTTGGGGATAGCAATTAAGCCATCTAACTTCAATAAGCTCCAAATTCATCTATAAACCTGTAAAATAAGTGCAATTAGCATTTTTAATAGGTTACCAATAGGTTTTTGCTGATTGGGATGCCACATGAATTTTATTATTTTATTTTTTATTATTATTATTTTCCTACTAAGAATTTAACAAAAAAAAAAACTAAGGATTTGACCTTCAACTATAGCTTCTTTATTTTAAGTTTTTTTTTCTCTCTTTCGCGATTGTTTGTGGTATTTGCGATATTTTTGATTAAGGAAAAATACTATCCGCATATAATTTCTCAAACTGAATGCATTCCCAAAAATATCAATTTTTTGGGGTGATTATCAATTTTTTTAAAAAAATACAAAAAAAAATAAAAAATCAAGACAATTCATCTTAAGAGTGACCATAAAGTGAGTAGGCAATGTCATAGGAAGAAGTCGATGAAGTGAGGAGGCTATGAAATGAGGAGGGATGAGATTGATCGAATTAATGGAATGATATCTCATTTAAATTAGGTAATGAATTTTTTAATTATAGGGATAATCAACATGGGGAGCAACCAAATGCTACTACCGGATGCCACTAGACTACAAGGCCATTGGCAAATTTTAATTGAAGTCACAAGACAGATTTCCCATAACACACTTTAACATCACATTTGGTTCACGGAATGAATTTTGAGGTAATAGGAATGCTATTCCATAAGGAATGGAATGAGCAAGGAATAGAATAGGACTTGTATTCTATTGTTTGGTTCGCGGAAGGAATAGACTTTAGGAATTATATTACAGTGTTTGGTTGGTTTAAGGAATATAAATGAAATATGAGACATAAGTACCCTTATAATATTTTTTTAAACACAAATTAAAGTTTTTGATCCCACATCGGTAACTTATGAAGAGAAGCTCATTTGAACTCCTCTATATAAGAGAAGCATTGCTTCTCTTTTGAAATTAACAACATGATGAGGAAGCCTTAAAGAGCCAAAAGCTCATTCATTTAAGGAGCCTTTATTGCTTTTAGTTACAAGTTTTTTTTTTTAAAAATAATATAGGAGCGTTTTGAGAAAAGAAAGATCTTTCCCCAAAATACCGTGGGGTAAAATTAAAAATAAGAACATTAGGCTATTCCTTAGAACTCAGGAATAGCCTAATACCCAAACAGCGAAATAGACCTATTACTGAGAATGTTATTCCATTCAAGCTTATTCCGCGAATCAAACGTGCCATAAGAGTTTATATTAACAACTTTGAACTTAATCAGAGATACATTTATCATTTTGCTCTAATTTTGTCCTGACACCAAACAAAGAAAAGATTGCAGACGCAGACATGAACTGTTCCTGCTGTCATGTGAAGCATGCACACGTACCTTTTGCATTTTCCATATGATTTTGATGTGATTAGAATTTAGAATTCTCGCTTATCGGTTCTCCTCCAAGTACAGACGAACACGTATGATAAGCGCTATTTCTGAGTATTTTTTGTCGGCAGAATAGTTTGGCAGCGGCAGCAAAATGAACAGTGCAGTGCAGCAAAATAAACAGTTCAATGCAGAAAGATAAACAGTGCAATGCAGTCATTTCTACAGGAAATTACAGCTGCAATTTCAATAGTGCAGTCCAAATTTTTTGCTATAAATAGGTAGTTCATTTGCATTCTAAATCATCCCAATCTCATCCCAAATCATTCTATTCTTCCCTTATATACTAGAGATATTAGAGAGTTTGTTAAGTGTATTTCTCCTTCCTAGCAAGAGAGAATTATCTTTGTTTCTCCTTGTTAGTTAGAGAGTGGTTGTAACTCCTATTTCTCATAGTAAAATTCTTCTACCCTTGCCCGTGGTTTTTACCCTAATTTGTTTAGGGGTTTTCCACGTAAAATCTGTGCCTCATTTATTATTTTTCTTTCTCAAATTATTGTTGCAATCTGATCTATCCCACTTCCGCGGGCGCAACATTTTTATGCTCATAAATGATATCAAACTCATATAATTTTATGTTAATTAGAAATTAAGTATGTGCTTATTTGATTCATTTGTGTCATTTAGGTGATTTGGAGACATTGATCGTAACATCATGTAAATTATTGGAGCTCAAACGAATATGTTTTGAAGTCATCTTAGCACAAAGGCGTGTTTCGGAAGTCATGAAATGTCAAGAAAAAAAAAAACGAGTTGGAAGTATCATGACATGATCTAGGGACCAAAAGGATCAAAGGAAATGAATAAATATGTATATAGAAGTGAAAAATATGAGTCACGTTGGTGGTCAACATAATACCCTCCAAGTATAGCAATCGTTATATCGTGGACCCTGGTCCACAATACACTGCGGATGCAACTCTTGTCCTAAACGATGTAGTTTTGAATTTTAATTTTGAAGACGACTGCTTGTTGTTCAATTCACGTTACAGGTTTTTTTTTTTAACTGTAAAGCATGTGTATGTGACTTGTGTTATGTGTTTCTCTGTCTTATAACAATTATGTATCTTTAAGCGTATGGATTCTATACCTAAAATAAAGTAAAATGACTTGGCACTAATAGGCAGATGGGTGATGAATACAAGAATATAGGAGAGCGGGCTTATATAGAGAGACTAGAGTATACGCAATTTCGCAGTCACGTATTAGACGTATAGTAGGCACTGACGGCTTCTAATTATTGAAAGAATAATTAATATTGTAGTAGTATGATATTAAGGCGGACTTTTCAATTCTATTTTCTTTTTTTTCCACTGAGACTACATGATCCTTGGTGACAAGAGAAATTTGAGATATATATATATATAGAGTCATGATCAGGTGCGGTCGTGCGGTTCACACCATTCAATGTTATGAAATACACCACTCAATGTTAAGAAACACACCACACAAATATGCACTGTGGTGTGTTTCTTAACATTGTGGTGTGTTTCATTGTGGTGTGTTTCTTAACATTAAGTGGTGTATTTCGTAACATTGAGTAGTGTGTGACCGCATGGCCGCACGAGAGAGCACGACCACACCTGAAATTATATATATATATATATATATATATATATATATATATATATATATATATATGTATACATATATATATATGTACATATATGTATGTATATATATATGTATATGTATATATATACATACATATATATGTATATATACATACATATATATGTATATATATATATATATATATATATGTATATATATATGTATACATACATACATATATATATGTATATATATATGTATACATATATATGTATGTACATATATATATACATATATGTATATATATATGTATACATATGTATATATATATATATATATATATATATATATATATATATGTTCTCATGCGGGTGAACGGCTTCTTTGTGGTTGTGCGGTTAGATGAGAACCATTGATTTTGTTTAACTTCCAGAATCAACAATGATTAGAAAAAAACACAGTGACGTCAATTTGGTCTTTTTACATCTAGGTTAAATTTAATGTGCATGATTTTGAGCTTAAAGTGCGGTAGTTGTTGAAAGTTAAGTGCATCGGTCTAAAGTTTTAGGTGTGTGATTTTCCTTCTTAAAGTGCGTGGTTTGTGTGCTTAAGGTGCATCAGCCTAAGGCTTTAGATGTGTGATTTTCCTTCTTTATGTGCATGGCTTTCTTTAATTTCTTTAAGGTGCCTGATTTTTGTACTTAAGGTACGTCAGTTGTAAAACTTAAAGTACGCCATTTAAAACTTAAGGTGTGTCTTTTGTGTGTTAACCGCACGGAAATTGTCTTTGCACGGGAATCCTCACACACACACACACATCTTAGGTGAAAATTTTGGTTTAGTCTCATCTATTGATTCAGTCCAGATCAACGGTTAGAATGAAGCTATTTTCTTTTTAAAGGTGGCATTATGATAATTTTGTGTAAATAAATTAATTTTTTTTTTGTCTATCATTTTGAACATTTTATCACATTTTGAGCATTTTTAAATTGAAGCCACACTTAACGATATTCCTGAACAGTCCTGGTTCCCACCAGTCGACCACACATAAAAGTTGGGGATTAAGCGTTACCACACTTCTTTTTTTTTGGTGAGATGGAAGGGCTTCTACAGGAAGCAACGTTATGAGAATCGTGGCTGAGAAGGTCTCTCAGGTCATCGGGCGGTCGATCGAGAATGGTAGTACCCCAAGCCGAAATTTGTCCTTGATTCGCGAGGAAATCTGCACATTGATTTCCCTCTCGGTAAACATGGATCACCTTGATAGTTTGAAAGGACTCCATGATACGTTTGCACTCTTTGACTAAGGTATTGTCATGTAGAGACGGGGCTGAATCGCTTTCCAGTGCCCTGATCATCGCCTCAGAGTCTGCTTCGACAATGACCCTTTCAAAGCCATGGATTTTAGCAATGCGGAGTCCCTCTCTAACACCCCATAACTCAGGCATGAAGCTGTTTGTTCGCCCTATATTGGAAATGAAGCCCAATATCCAGTTACCTTGATGGTTTCTGAAGAGACCACCCGCGCTTGCCAACCTCGAGTTTGACTTCATGGCTCCGTCCGTATTATAACAAAATCCTAGCATCATCCTATATATATGTACGACAACAAATCAACGACCTCACCTTTGTTGCTATTGTACTACTATACGTTTTCGATTGGAATAGCGCCAATTTTATATGGTTGGCTGGTTAAATTTCGCATTATCTTTTTAAAATATATTTAAAATGTGTATTACTTTTTGGTGACAAAATAATTTCATAATGATTATTTGAATGTGTAAATTATGTAACATTATGTGCAACGGGTTCAAGCGAGAGGGTATTTGTAAGAGTCAAACTCGTGATAGTTCTGCCTACCAGTCACCCCCTTTTGAAGCTAAAAGTTGTATTATTTAATAAAATATTAAATACAGTGTTGTTTATTTAGTATTAATATTGTTGTTGTCGTTGTTTTGCGGGAAGATTTCATTAGCAGTGTAGTAGAGAATATTGCTCTTTTTTTTTCTTTTTTTTTTTTTAGTTACTGAATGGTAAAAAGACAGAAGGAAACAGTTGGCTTTCGTTTCCATATATCGCTGATTCAAACATACACAAGGCCATAAGGGTAGACGGCAAAACATTGCGTCATTCATAATGGAGACGTAATATTACATTAGAGTTAATACCAATTGAGATAGTTAATACCAACTGAGATTTTTCTAAAAAGGTCATATATTTAAACTTTTGTTTGATTTAGTCTCTTAACTACTAAATGTTACCTTATTAGTATTAGGACTCTATCTATTTGACTCATATTAGGATTATCTATTCTAGGCTTCCTAGGACTCTACTTGTATATATACATCCTCTACTCTCTATCATTGTAACTAGAACTCTATCAATACAATATTCAGTTCTCATCTGGTATCAGCTACCCTAGGTTTCTTTCCCGATGGCTGACGGATCTGTTAATTCATCCGAACGGACCGTTTACGGACCGTTTCTGATGCTGCCGTTTCTTCCACTGTTTCTTCGGCTGTTGCAACTCTTTCTACTGCACATCACTATGTGAGCATCAAGCTCACCAATAAGAATTTCTTGTTTTGGCGAACACAGGTTGTTCCTTTTTTGCATGGCCATGAGCTAATTGGTTTCATCGACGGTACGAATCCGTGCCCTCCTGCTTTTCTACCTTCTGTTGCTCAACCCAATCCGGTTGCTGAGGCTGCTTCTTCTGCTCCGCCACCTACTACGCCCAATCCGTTGTTCGCTCCGTGGGTACGTCAAGATCAGGCGGTTCTCAGCATGCTGTCAACATATGCATGCTCCTTCTCTGGCCCATTGGGAGCAGTTGAAACGAGTACTCAGGTATGTCAAGGGCACTCTCTCTTTCGGGTTACGTGTGACTCAGTCAAAGTCTAGGGAACTTCATGCCTTCTCCGATTCCGATTGGGCTGGCTGTCCTGAAGATCGTAAGTCTACTTGTGGGTATGCAGCGTTTCTTGGCACCAATCTTGTGTCTTGGGTGTGCAGGAAGCAAAAGACAGTTGCAAGATCTTCCACAGAGGCTGAGTACAAGGCCTTAGCAGATGTCTGTGCTGAGGTTTTTTGGATCATGTCATTACTACGAGAAATCAACATCGATGGTGTTCCAGCTCCAAAGCTGTGGTGTGACAATCTGGGTGTTACCTACATGTGTGCCAATCCTATATTTCATGCCAGGACAAAACATGTGGAGATTGACTATCACTTTGTTCGAGATAGGGTTGCTAATGGTGACATTCAGGTGAATTTTATCTCAACAAAAGATCAACTAGCTGACATCTTTACGAAAGCTTTGCCTAGTCCTAGATTTAATTTCCTTAGAGACAAGCTTCAGGTTACCAGTCTCCCTTCCGCTTGAGGGTGAGTATTAGGACTCTATCTATTTGACTCATATTAGGATTATCTATTCTAGGCTTCCTAAGACTCTACTTGTATATATACATCCTCTACTCTCTATCATTGTAACTAGAACTCTATCAATACAATATTCAGTTCTCATCATTAGGTCTTTCTGTTATTTGTCTCTCAAAATGAGGGGTAAAATGTCATTTCCTTAAATTCACTCTTATTAATACATTCCACCTCTAAAATGTAGAATGAAATCCCTAAAATTGCAAACATGAATCTGCAAGGAGTGAAAATTATGTGCCGCGAATATACTCAAATTAAAGTAATTTACTCAATTATTAATACCAACCTTAATTGCATAATAAACTTCAAGAAGAGGAAGAGAGAAGAATAAAGAAAATATTTCACCACTTGTTGAGCATTTTAATTTGATATTAAAAACTCATGCTATGCACAAGGATAACTTCAAAAACCCAAGAGAACATTATTCTTCAAACAAAAATAGAAAATTTAGAAGAAGAAGTTACCAAGCTTAAAGAAATCACACAAACAGCTATAGAGAAAATAAGCCGCTGAAATCAAACAAATTTGTGCTCAAGCAATGAAGTGGTTCAAAATGTCTAAGGCTCTAAGCAATGCATCTCCATCAAGTAATTAAAAAAAATGGCCTAATGCACTTTTTAAATCTACTTTAATGTTTTCCAAATTATTTTTAGAAAATGCAAGATAATTATTTTTAGAAAAAATGCAAAATTAAACATTAATTAATGTTTTCCAAATTAGTTCATATTACCCAAAAAAAATTCTATATTTGTCAATTGATTCTAAAACAGTCCTAAAATTAAATGGAAAGGTTGTTCAAATAAAACACTCAGGGAATTGAAGAACATCATATTATTTATATTTCCGACAAAGCAATTACTATAAGATATGCAGTTGGACAAGAGCTACTAAAAGCTCACCAACCATCAATCATCACGAAATCCCTGCAAATCTGCAATTCTCTGACAAAATGACCCAATTGTTAAACAAGTAAAAAAAAATGGAAAAGAGTAAACAAAATTGATCACTCCAGCCAGCCAGTGCGTGATAAATTAAACTATAACTTCAGAAGCAAATGAATTTTTTTTGTGGCCGGTATGTAGTGACATTCAATTTCTTTGGTTTACGAGAAAGTTACATAATTTTTGTGTGACTAGTACATTACACTGATGCAATGGCATTCCATTTCTTTGATTTTCAATTCCATTTTATGCTTTGCAGATTACCACAAAGCAAGGAAGCAAAGCCCTGGGATCCAACAGAAAGAGCTCTTCAACATTTGAGTAAAGGCCTACTTTCCCAGCCAAGGAATCAAACCCAGATTGGCCTGCCAATTCTTCAACATTCTCCAGTGGTCTGTGCACTCTCCCAGCAATCACTCTGCACACTATCAGTGCCTTCCTCTTAGCTTGGTTTCCACAGCTTAATTCAATGGCTTCAAGTGCTCTATTGCTAGTAGAAGCTGTGAAAACTCCAACCCCTCCGTTGATTTCCTTCTTGATTATAAAACCTCGTCTCAGGATCTGGCAAACGTTGCATTTCTCCGAGGAACAAAGGCTCGAGGAGTCATTTGCGCCGAGGTTGCATTCTACGGTTGTGCCGTGGAACCTTAACAGTTCGTTCCCATCTGCTAGGCAACGCGCATGTTTCTTGGCTAGTTTGCTGGCTTTGATCTTCACCCGTTCGCGATACTCTTCGAATTCAGCCAGTGTCTTCTGCATATTGTGCACCTTTAGGATCCTCTCGATCCCATTGCAATTGTTAGTGTTGTCGGACTTTGTTGCCCAGCTGGTTCTGCAAATCATTTCTACAATGTTCCTTGATGAGTCCCCTTCAACAAGCTGTGTAACTACAATCAAATCATAGATGAAATGCACATTTTTACTTTCAAGAATCATAGATAGATGAAAAGCTTTGAAGTATGGATTAATTGACTAAGCATGTTGGTTGTTGAGTTATTAGTATTGCAAATTAACCCTAGCCAATTGGTCAGACTTTAACTAGGTAACCACAAAATTACAAATTCGACTCATAACAGGAAAATGTCTCCATTACATCAAAATGTATAGCTTGTAGCAAAGGTGCCCAACACTAACCAGTCTTAAATGCTAGACTTCGCCTTTATTAGCCTTTGCCCAACAATTCCCCCTCCTAGTATCAACCAATCTTAAATGTTATTGATAGGACTCGGTTCTGGTATCACTTGTTTGGATCAAACACTTACTACTATGCCAAAGGCTATAGCTAGTAGCAAAGGTGCAACTAAGACGTTAGGTGCTGGAATTGGCATTTTACTTACCTCCATCTAACAATATAATCTCCAGGTTACCAAGTGCTAGACTTGGCCTTTACCAGCCTCCGCCCAACAATTACAAGGCGGGAGTTCTTGAAGACATCAATATATAATTTGTGTTAGAATGATATGATGGTCTTACCAGCATGTTGGGAAAGGTGATGTGATTCAACAGCATCCCATTTTGAGAATTGCTCACCACATTTATGGCAAGTCAAAGCCTGAAAACCATTGTAATCACCTCCACAATTAGGCTTAGGCCGGGGCCTAGGCCGAGGCCGGACAACTATGCCACCAAATCCAGATCCTGTCCTCTTTGAAAGGTTACCAGACGACCCTATTCTCATGGGGCTGCCTAACCCTCCAGGCCTCTTGGAGGGAGCCACCTGGTGCCCTCCAGGGCCAGGAGTCCCAGGCTTAAGGGTACCCACAAACGGTGAACCCGAACCGCCGCCGCCGCCGCTAGCACCACCACACCCATTGCCGCCATCTTGGAAAGGATAGCTCGTAATCTTGAGCTCACAGGTTGAATTATTAAGAACCACCTCATGAACAATTGGATTCAATAGCTCACTACTCCCAATAGATCTTGGGCTTTGCAGTTGTGGATTCTCGGTGTGCCTCTTGCTCCCATGAATCACAACATCCTTAAGATTCGCAA
>CM008334.1:6000807-6015455 GCA_002525835.2 Ipomoea batatas | reverse complement strand
CTCTTCCAACAAACAACTTGCTTTTGCATCTCTTGTCTTGCAATGGTAATTTTTCTTAATTTCACACTTATATATCTGCTTTTTTTTTCCACTATCCGAGATTGTGCACTGAATAAATCCCGCTTTATAACCCTAGCTAAACCAGTGTGCACCAGATAAACCTCTCCTTAGCTAAACCAGTTTAGGCTGCTCATAGTTGACGGACTCAATTACCAAGAAGGTTGTTTATAGCTGACTGGCTCAATTACCAAGAATTGGTTAATAGGCTGCTCCCTTTGTAGTTACCAGGCCAACAGCCTGACCAAATTGGCCAAGGTTGCCCCGTATGTAACCTGCTTTAAACATTATAGTTGATGATTAATAGCATTTTGGTTGATAATCAGGCTTATCTTCGTGATTGCATTCTCAATACTGGTGATGGGAACACTGGCAAACTCGAGATCAAGAAAATCTTGTGGGATTTCACATCAGCATTATCTGTCAGTGGGGGGGATACTGTGCTTCATACATGGACTCTTCTCAGTTTCCTGTTACATTGCAGCAACTGCCGCAGTTCAAGAGGAGAAGAAGCTCAATCAACAAGGAGGCCACGCCTGAGATATCATTTCACCATCAATTATATATATATAGTGCTTTCATTTCATTTTCCACAAGTGTCTGCTGCAAATTCTTTATTGGTTTTGTTTGTTTAGTTGCCAACAAGTCATATCATGATTGATAATTGTCCCACCTTTATTAATAGAGAAACTATTTGATGCACTTTAAGTACATAGATGCTATACACTTAATACAAAATTGGGGCTCTTAGTTCAGCAGGGGGGCTTAAATCCCATGTATTTCCCTGTCCTGTAATCTTCCCAGACATCAATAACTCCAAAACTAGTTATCAGAACAGTACTCAAAGCCATCACTGTTCCAACAGAGAACACAATCAGTGATGCTCTCCCATGTTTTTCTATTGCTCTCTGAACCACAACGAGCCCGATAAGCGATGCGACGAAACAAATGCTGGATAAGATTAGGGCACTTTTCACTTGCTCCATTCCCAGTAGAAGGTATTCCACTGCTGACATAGTGGAGGAGAAAAACACCATGAATGAACAGGTTGCCGATGTGATCTGCAGCAAAACGAAGTATTATTAGGTTTTCCGAATTCTGTGAAATCCAAAATGGCTAAAAGAAAAGGCAGTGTGGAGGGAATAGGGAATGTTTACTTCAGGGGCTATTCCAACTTGGATTAGGAGAGGACTTATGAGCATTCCACCACCAATGCCAAAAACTCCACCTAGAAGCCCAGCTAGAAAGGCCATCATGGGGAAAACAAGCCTGTTTAACAGTCCTTTTATACCTTCACCTGCCTCTTCCTTGAATAGATTGAAGAAATTTAGAAAATGAAAACCTCATGACCACACAAGAATGACAAGATGGAACAACTAATTAATGCTGCTTCTTAATTGGAATATTAAAGAAGATGGATTGGGTTCTATTTAAGCACCTGTTCTTGGGAAGCTGAACTGTGGGAGGATTCTTTGGCAAACAGGATCCATGCTGTAAAAATCACAGCAAGAGGTATTTGGAGTGATGAGATGAGCCAATACCCAACTCCACAAGTTTCAAGGGGAATAATGCCCTGCATATTGTCCCAAATATTTCTGGTTACCACAAGGTCCAACACCGTGCCTCTCGAAAATATAGTGGTATAAGAAAATAAAGGCGCACATTCGTTTGATAAAGGTTACAAGTTCGAGTCTTAACAAGAGTAAAAATTGTACTATAGATACTAGCTATATATATATAGCTTTACTACACTTTCTGATATTGTTGTCACTTGCCACCTCTTTTCATTTATTTCTTCTGATACAGTCTGCCAAAATACATGTTGCCTCTAGTAGCTATATATATATATATATATATATATATAGCAAGTCTGCAAGATGTCATTTTCCAGCACATAGTTTAATCTAGGTTATTCATACTACAGACAGAGGTTTCATCACGTGCCTAGGCTCCACACAATTTTGTTGCCTCTAGTCCACAGTCCACACAATCATGGGAGAAAAGGCTACTTGTTTAAAAAAGAATGTTTTTTTGATCAGATCAACAACTCTGCCAACTCATTTCAAGAATATTTAACTATTTTAACCAAAAAGGGTCTTTTCAAAAAAAACAAAACAAAACAAAAAGGATTGATCTAAATCTTCATCAAGTAATTAATCAAGGAAAAAAGGGATATTGATTGAGAGTATGAATATACATATATAGCTCTGTTTGCTAACATAGTTAGCCTATCAATTTTGGCTTATTTAACCACTATGAGCCGTTGCCTTGATTAAACAGCCAATATAAGTATTTGATTAATCAACTTTTTGTAACCATTTATTACTCCAGAGCGTTGTTCAAGATCAGTTTTTTGATAAAATTATTTTGCATGTAATCAGTTATCAGTTAAGACTAATTTACCAAGCATCTTTCTACAATCATAATCCTATCAACTAGTCAACCTCAGCTAACAATAGTTATTGGCTATCAACTATTTACCAAATGGATTCACTTATCATGCAGAGGAAACTCAGATTTTGCAGAAAGAAGACATACCTTCCCATATCGATTCCCACGAAGAATATACAGAACAAAGAAGCAAAACCAGATGACAAACAGCATCCCAAATTTCGTCCATGGAATCCCCACCCTGCAATTTCCTTTATCTTTCAACACAGCCCCTTCATTCCCATCAAAGCTCTTCTCTTCCAGCAACCCTTTCTCCACCTCTCCATTCCCACATCTCCTCAGCCCTTGAGATTCCTGTTTCCAGTACGAAACCCCAGACTTAAACGTCTTAGTAGTACACCAAGCAAGAAACACAGCAAACAGAGCCGTTATTAGCCACTCTGGGAACACAACATTGCAAATCACCCCAATCGTCACTCCCAGCAACATGCAAGGCTCCGACAACAGCGCTATATCGAAGTCAATCAAGATCTTCCCGCCTCGCTTCGGATTAGTAACGCACATGTTGCAGACAACGTTGGCAATTATGCCTCCCGTCACCATAAACGCCGAGAAACTCGAGGATGTCTTGAGATTAAACCCGGCAACTATGGTTAAAATCGGCACGTATAACCCTCCCCCGCCAATTCCGCCCGCGCTCGATATAGTTGCGGCTATGAAACAGAGGATTCCGACCAGCACCATAGGAGCTCCGAGCTTCAGATTCCCGTCCTCGGATTGGCTCACCCGGTTCCTCCATTGATGAACTGAATTCAAGAAGTGCTGGAGCTTGGAGGTTTCTGTTATGGGCTCTGTTTCTTTCGCAGTGGAGAAATTGCATGCGAGCAGAACTAGGAGTAAAATTAGCCATTTCGAGATTGTAGGCCTCGCCATTTTCTTGAAAAGGAGAAAACTGATAAATCGTTTGTTTGAGTTTGGCAGAGTTAATAGGGCAGACAGAAAGACAATGCTGCTGGCATTTTAATATTTTAATGAACAAAGTACAAAAAGACAATGAAACAACATCATATAAACAAACAAGTGGGGAGGAATTTTGGGAGAACCCGGGTTCAATTCCCACAAGTGACGATTCTCCTTGAGCCAGCTCTCGTGCCTCCCGGAGCGAACGTGGGTGGACCCCGGACCGTTAAAACGGACGGAGAGAAAAACCCTGTAAATTTACCAAAAAAAATAAACAAACAACTAATATAATATATTAATATCTCAATGATATTAACTACCTAGCTTCCTTAGGTAGGCCGATATAGCAATAATGAGATATAAGTTGGGGTTAACTAATTGATTTGGTGAGTGACCACAACATTTTCAGCTCAATTTCTTGATTTGGTGTTTCACTGTATTTAATAAATAAAAATTAAGTGGTGACGAGATGAAATGTAATATGAAATGTGAACATATCAGAGTTCAAATTCTTTTGGATGTCTCCTATATCGAAAGGATATATGAGAAATTTTAGTATGTGGTTGGCTTTGGATTTCATATTATCCACTTGCATTCAAAATCGAAATATTTTGTGGGTGATTGAGTGAGTTGTTTTTATAACCATGGAATATGCTAGCAGAATATAATACTCTAATTAATAAAATTTTAAATAGTTTTTTTTTGTATTATTATTACTATATAAACATTTTAATGACTTAATTACTTTTTTTTTGTTAATACTTTTTTTTTTAATACTACTAACTCTATTACAATGCAGTATCTGTTCATAACTACTTTCTCAACCTATTGAAGCACAAGAGTCAGTATTGCCTCCACTGAGGCTCGAACTCACCACCTCCCGTATTGCCTTTAAGTGATCCTAGTTTTATCGGATTAATTCTAAGGTCATAGCATCTCGTCTTTATGTTTGATAAGTCTAGCTAAAGAGTTATTTAAAAGTTTTGAAAATATATTACCTATTATTGTGGGAGGAAATGAGAGAATATAATATATTTTTTTTTGAGAGAATATAATATATAGAATGGGATAAAATAGGGAAAGTGGCATTAATAATGGGAAAAATAGTTAAAGAGACCGCGGGAGTTTTGACGACCCGTCTCACACCACTCCCTTCCTCCCTCCTTTGTCTCGGCCGAAGATGAAGACAAGTTCTTCGTCTTGACGGGGAAAGGGTGGCCTAAACAGGCAACTTCACTTTATTTATTTAAATTTAATCTTTTTAATTTTAATTAATTAATTAATTTTTTTAATTTATTTATTTATTTAAATTTAATTTTTTTAATTTTTAAAATTTATTATTAAAAATTATTTTAAAATGTCAACTCATCGTCCACCTAAACAGACAACCTCGCTTAATTACACTTTTTTTTTTTAGTTCAGCGACCTAATTACGTTACGTGGCCAATTTGAACCTTATTCCAATATTATTTACTTTGTTTGGGATTTAAATAGTTGTTTTGCTGTTTAAATTCCTACGTGCTAATTATCCGATAATATTAGTTAGGATTAGATTAGATTTAGGAGTTTTAGGTTATCTTAGGTTTTATTATTTTTGTTTATCATGATTAGTTCCGTAGTTTGTTAGGATTTTTGGTTATATATTGGGAAGTGGGAAATGTCCAACAAAACTCTACTACCAGCTCGTTTGCTGGAAAATATTTGGAGGAAATGGAATTCAAATTCCATGGAAAACAAATTACCAGGAAAATAGATTCCATTGTTTGGTTGGAGGAAAAGAAATTACTGGGAATATGAATTCCACTGTTTGGTTGGATTTGGAATGATAAGGAATTATGAATATAAAGACCAATATGCCCTTAACAATTAATAGTGATAATAAATTATACTCCGTATTATTTTGATGAGGGTAAAGTTGTCCAATTGTTCAATACTTTCTTCCCAAACTCTAAGGAAAACAAAATACCAACTCCTAGCAAAGAATTTGTTTTCCTCCACTTTTGGGAACTCAAGTTCCATTGGAAAACATTTTTCATCCAACCAAACAATGGAGAAGCACATTTTCCTTCACTTCATGGAAAATCTTTTCCATGGAAAAGATTTTCCATCCAACCAAACACCCCCTAAATATGGCTACCATTTTATGGTGGGTAGTGTGATGGCTTTCCGATTATCATTTTAAATGTGTTGTCATAGGTTCTAACCCCAGTGGTGGATTTAGATTTTTTGAATTGAAAATAGTTGAGAAATTATATAATAGATATTAGATAATATCTTGTAAAGAATTATGAGTATTTCAAAAAAATAAAAATTTGAAGAACTTTTGTGATAGAAAATGATGAGTCTCGAGAGAGTACCTACATATATCACCTTATAACCCAATATGGCTGAGAACCTATAAAAGTTTAAAAAAAAATTCAAATTAAACCTTTTGTTGGCCATTTTTGGGGTTTTTGAATTTTTATAGGTTCTTGGCAACATTGGATTATAAGGGACGATGCCACACATGATAAGTCTAGACAACCATGATTTGATCATAGATGAACTCTTCCAAATTCTAGAAAACTCACAATTTATACGACAAAAATTCGTTAACTATCTATTTATTTATATAAGACAACAATACTTATAGAATTCTAGTTTGTTGTACACTTCCAAGATAATCAAAATTCCTAACAAACTACAAACAAACTAATCTCGATAAACAAAAACTCGTAAATCTAATCTAATCCTAACTAACATTATCTGTTAGGATAATTAGCACGTTGGAATTTAAATAGCAAAATAACCTGTTTAAACCCTAAACTAAATAAATATTATAATATAAGAAAACTAATTAATTTAAAATAATAACGACACCAAAATTTATTGTAAGCTCAATCACAGATGGTTCCTATGTTCGCAACATGCTTTTACTCTTTTCAAACACTATTGACTCAATAATTCAATATGACTTAGGTTCATGTCAAGTACTTTCTTTCACCTCCCTCATCATATTATATAGGGAAAAAAATGTTTATTAGGTAAAAAGTTAACATCTTCGTAATATATTAGATTGGACATCACCTATCTTTGCCTACATCTCTTTAAAATAATACTATACTCTAATGAACATGAAATCAAGATGACCCATATAAAGTTGTAGAAGAATATATCACTTGCTAAATGTAAATTTCAGAACCATTAGGTACGTATAGATGCACCAAAAAGTGTTCGAAAATACACCATTAGGTGTGATGTATTTTTTTTGGTGTGTGGTGCATTTTACCGTGCATTTCAACATTGTGTGGTGCATTTATGTATATCTATTGGTGTAATTCGTACCGACCGGATGAAAAATCATATATATATTGTTCAATGTTGATAAAAAAAAAATCAAGTAAACCACTCGAGTTTATGGAAAGCGCCTCTAAGCTTAGACAATGAGCCAAAGACAGCCATGTTGCCTAATTAATTAAGACTATATAGTATATATAACTTAATGGCATCGTCATGGATAAACATTGGATTTTATATATATATATATATATACACACACACACACACTCACACACACACACCAATCCGTATCTTGTATATATATCTCATATTAAAATTTAAAATACATATGCAACGTCATCATCTGTTTTGGCATACTCCATTCATTTAAGGAATAATTGTCAGCTGACTACTGAATATAACTTGAAAATGTAATTAGGTCACAGATTATTATTTTAAAAGAAATATCCAATGAAAATTCTTAACAAGTAAAATCAAATAGCCAGTACTCTTTTTCAAATTGTTCATATTTTGGTGGTTTAGAATTTTCCTTGCATTTTGTTTTAGTTTGGTGGTTTAATTGAATTTTCAAGTTACAGTGACAAATTTACCTTTTATCATGTCATTTAACTTTATTTTGACCCACTAGGGAGAGTCTGCAAGTCAGGAGTTCTAATTTAATATAGAACAATTTTTTTAATATAAGTGTTTTAGTGATATATGTTCCTGCAATTGGGAGAGAGCTCAGTTATTGAAATAGAGCTTATTATATATTAATGTTATTTGTAAATTTTAATAGTTCTATTTGGTAATCATATGAATATGGTATTTAAATATTACCATCATCATATGTGCGTAAAAAAAATCAATAACATCTAATCTAATTATTGAAGTAGAAATGGTTTAATCTCAAGATTTTACATAAGTGACATGATAACAACTTGAAACTACATTTATCATTTTAATTATTTTTTTTTAAAAAAAAAGGTAGAAGAAACTTGGTTCATTTTACTAAGATCTAGGTTCGATTTTTGTAAATGGAGTATATGTTTTGGAAGAATGAAATTAATTTTGTTTAGTGATAATTGTATAGATGAAAATCTAAGATGTAATAGGAGACAGTAATTAGGTAAACTTCCTTATCATTTATAGTGAGCTGAGTCATATACATGCACTACATATGGACAGAGACAAATATGTAGGGTAAAATTAAATGGCGTGGCAAATTCTTGTTTAATACTTTTACCAATTATATTATTGTTTTTAGGCACTAGGCAATAACTTTATTAAAATTTACATCAACAATAAGGATTTGACGTGCCATAATTTGTAGGTAACAAAGACGATAAAGGTAACTGTCTATAGAAGACTAGAAGTGCATGTGTATGCATTTTATTATTCCCTGTAATGCACTTATCTACTCCTCAACACAAAATCTATTTACATTTGAAGCCAATAATGCATTACACATATTCATACTTTGAAGCTCTTGTATATATGTATTCTTCCTCTCCGAAATATGTACTCTTCTCAGCATATTTATGAATTCCATGAAGAATGCAGTGAAGCTAAGCACATCTGATTTACCACTTTGATCCGTTTGGTATCACTTTGAAAGCTATCTGGGATACTCATCATCACTAATTGACATCTCATTGATTGAACCCTCCGCATCATCTGAATTTACGCGGCTAGGAATGAAAAACGGAGGGGCTGAGGGTACCGGGAAGCTCTTAGATAAGTTACTTAGCATTTGAACAACTTCACCCATTGTTGGTCTATCTTCAACCTTTTCTTGAACACACAGCAACGCGACTTGGAAGCATTTAATTATATCAGGCACAGGACTTGATACACCTCTCAACATGGGATCTATCACATTTAAAGAAGACCCGTTTTTCCAATGTGTCCAAGCCTGCAACAACACTCACATGCTATTTATGCCAATTAAATTTGTTACTCAAATGCATACGGATACTGATATTCATACTTACATAGCTAGGAAGGTATTTTATACATTTTCCATTTTGAAAATAGCTATGTCTCTGTCCACTTATAATTTCGAGGACTAACACTCCAAAGCTATATACGTCTGATCTAACAGAAAATTTACCATGCAATATATACTCTGGTGCCATATATCCACTGCAATGTGAAGTAGGTAAACCTGTTATTTTAAAGATTAAATATGATCGCTACCAGTAGGAAAGGCATGAGTAAATTTAACACAATATAATAGTAGAAGAAGGAGAGTTAAAGTAAAACTAGGCAAATTTTAATTTTGATCTTATAAAATCGTACAAGATGAGCCTACATTTATAATCTTATAGATAAGCTAGAAATAAACTAACCTAAACAAATATAACTTCATAGAAATCTTCGACATGTTACTCCAATAAGTTGACTAATCAAATTACTTTGCAAAGCGTCATACTTCACCTTTAAATTAAATGTTTAGTAAGGAGTACTTACATGGTTCCCACAATTTGGTCTGTAGAGCCATGGGTTTCGTCTAAAGCAAGCAACCAAGCCAAGCTTAAGTTTGTAATTTTTGGGATCAAATCTGCATCAAGTAGAATGTTACTAGCTTTGAGATCGCGATGAATCATGCGAATACAAGATTCTTCATGCAAATAAACAAGTCCTTTGGCAGTGCTTTCTATAATTTTGTAGCGCCTCCCCCAATCCAAATATCCACGTTTTATTGGATCTGCAGGTCAACATTTAACTTGAAAAGATATGGTTTCAAATTCCTAAACCAAACTGAAAGACTAGTTTAATAAATATTTACCAAATAAAAATAGGTGAAGGCTGCCGTTGGGAACAAATTCATAGACAAGAAAAATTTCTCTTCCTTCATGGCAGAAACCGAGCA
Source organism: Ipomoea batatas (assembly GCA_002525835.2). Taxonomy (NCBI): domain Eukaryota; kingdom Viridiplantae; phylum Streptophyta; class Magnoliopsida; order Solanales; family Convolvulaceae; genus Ipomoea; species Ipomoea batatas. The sequence continues at coordinate 6,005,914 of CM008334.1, read as the reverse complement.
GTCTCACAAAATTCCTGTGTTGAAGCTTAGCTAATAAAGCCACCTCATTTTTAAATTCTTGCATACCTAGCCATGAAGTTTCAAAAAACCTCTTTACAGCAACTTCTTGTCCGTTTTCAAGTTTACCCTGAATTATTCCCAAATAAATATAAAAGATATAACACTTACTGAGTCATAGAAAAATTAATTTGATTCATTGTATTCAGTGACCGTATTAAGGTTAATGCTAGGTTTACCTTGTATACAGGACCCAAAATTCCTGATCCTACTTTGTTTGCCTCTGAGAAGTTATCTGTTGCATTTTGTATGGTATTGAAATCATACTTAAGAGACTCCACAGCAACCTTCTGCTTCTGCATTTTCCTTAAGATGATAAAAATGAAAATAGCAATCATAATACGCACTATGGCAATTGAAACTACAAATCTACAATAATGATGATTGTTGAGGTTTTATTACAATCTACTAATACTAAACAATCAAAATCATATGCAGAGTAAAGGGTGCAGCCAATGAACTCTAGAAAAAGCTCACAGCACTTTTTGGGTACATAGACAAAATATTTCAACCTAACTTCCACATAAACAGATTGGGGAAAAAGAAAGGCCACATAGATGCCATATTAGTTGCTACCAATTAGCAACTAGCTAAATGACCTATTTGCATATTATTGCTGGTTTTGGGTGTTCTTTGGAGTTTTTTGAGTTAGGAGACTCAATTGCACTATCCTACTGAGTCCAAGGGCTTATTTGACGCTTACCTATTTGAACAAAAGTGCTCCACAACATATTAGTAGCAAGATGGACAACAGTATGATGAAGAATCAAGAATGAACTCTCAGACAAAAATTAGACTTAGAATTCAAAAACAATATAAAAATAAGAATGATAGCAATGAGCAAGCACAGGATGTTACCCGGGATATTTATCACTATTTGACATCTCATTTTTTGTAAACCGGTTTGAAGCCTCGGAGTTGACGTTGCCATGAATAAAAAATCCTGGGGCTAAGGGTACTGGAAGGCTCATAGATAAGTTACTTAGCATTTGAAGAACTTCAACCATTGTTGGTCTATCTACAACGCTTTCTTGAACACACAGCAAGGCAACATGGATGCATTTTGTTATCTCATGCACAGGACTTGATGCACCTCTCAGCAGCATCGGATCTATCACATTTGAAGCAGCCCCACTTTTCCAATGTGTCCAAGCCTGTAAGAACACCCACAAGCTTTTTATGTCAATTAAATTTGTTACTCATGTGCATCTTGATACTGATATTCATACTTACATAGCTTAGAAGGTCTTTCATAGATTCTCCATTTTGAAAACTGGTATTTTTTTGTCCGCTTATAATTTCCAGGACTAACACCCCAAAACTATATACGTCTGACTTAACAGAAAATTTGCCATACAATGCATACTCCGGTGCCATATATCCACTGCAATGTGAAGTGGATAAATGTATTACTCCAGTAAGTTGACTAATCAAATTACTTGGCAATGCATCATCTAACAACTGTAAATTAAATTAGTTTAGCAAGAAGTACTTACTTGGTTTCCATGATTCTGTTTGCAGAGCGGTGGGTTTGGTCTAAAGCAAACAATCTGGCCATGTAAAAATCTGCAATTTTCGGGTTCATATCTGCATCTAGAAGAATGTTACTAGCTTTGAGATTGCAATGAATAATGCGAAGATGAGAGCCTTCGTGCAGATAAATAAGCCCTCTTGCAATGCTTTCTATGATTTTGTAGCGTCTTCCCCAATCCAAACATCCACGTTTTACAGGATCTGCATATCAACATTTAACAAAAAAGATATGGTCTCAAATTCCCAAACCAAAGTGAAAGACATGTTTGAGATTTGATCTATTACCGAACAAAATGTTGTCAAGGCCGCCATTGTGAACAAATTCATATACCAAAAGCATTTCTTTTCCTTCCAAGCTGAAATCAAGCAGCCTCACCAAATTCCTGTGTTGAAGCTTGGCCATTAAAGCCACCGCATTCTTAAATTCTAGATTACCTTCCTTTAAATTTTCGGACAACCTCTTAACAGCAACTTCCACTCCGTTTTCAAGTCTACCCTAAATTATCCCGAATTAATATTAACAAATTATTCAGTTATAGAAAAGAACAAGGGAAACCAAAAATTTAAAGAAGACAAACAGAAGCAAAGAAATCTATTCCAAGAGTTTTTTTAATTCTTCACGTATACTACAACATACAAAATCACAGTATAAATAGGCTCAAACAGGGTAGAAACAAATGTAGTTTATTAAACGTCATAAATTGGCGGCTTCTTGGGAAATTGAAGAATCCATTCTGTGAGTTGCAGACAAAAGTTATTCCATGCATGCATTTGCGAAAACAGAGGAAACCCATGCGTCTCCAGGATCTCATTTGGCATCATGTTAGTAACCAAATTACAGTTAATGCTAGAATATTTACCTTGTATACAGCACCAAAATGTCCTCTTCCTACCATGTTTGCTTCCAAGAAGTTACTTGTTGCTTTTTGTATGGTAGTGAAATCAAATTTCACAGAACTAATGTAATCAATAGAGCTAGTTGTGTCCATCTGTCCACTAAGAATCCAAGAAAGATCTGTTGAGATTCAACTCATTAGTTGGTACACAATTAATCACAGCTCATAAGTGATATGAGTCTTAATAAACATTACAGTCAAGCGTATTAACAATTAGGTCACAATTGAAAGTCTTATTGGAACTTACAATTTGCATAACTTTTGGCCTTCCTTTTCTGCATTTTTCTTAAGATGATAAAAATGCAAATTGCAATCAAGATAAGACCCATGACAATTGAAACTACAATAATGCTGACTGTTTGGGTTTTATTACCATCCTTCCCTACAAAAATAAAGATAATTTGCAGAAAAGAAATTTAGTATTGATAAGTTAGAAGCTTTCCAAATGAAATTAATAGGAGCTAGAAGGAGAGACAAAACTTATTCCCTAAATTTTAATCTCAACATCATGTAAGCATTTAAGACCTTGTAAAAAAGTTCACCTGGTGGTTGTGCTGGTGGCGGAGCCATTGGAGTCGAAACTCCCTAAACCTTAAGCGTAAGATGAATTGTTATTATAAAAACGAAGCAACTGGAAACGGAAAATAATTGTGCAGTGTTCTTGTTAACTGAAAAAGGAATTAACTTGCAGTATACAAAATGAAAAAAACCAAAACAGATTAATACCGGGGAAAGAAAATACTGTAGCTATAGTGTTCTCGCAGGCGCACAAGCAGAGCAGCATTTGGGAGGACTCAAAGGCGGGTCTCTGAATTTCGCCGCTAAACCGACCATGTCCCAGAAGCTTCTAAGGAGGAATACTAACCTTCACACGAAATTCCAACGATATTTCTTGTTCAACTTGTCGTCCTTGGAGAAATCAGAAATCTCAGTATTTAGCATTTACTATCGCTTTTACTCCTGTTTTCAAACATGGTGGCTGTACCCTGTTTTTGGATTTTTAAAGAAGGGTAGTGAAATATTGACAATTTTTATTAGAATTTTTTTTTTTTCTATTTGGTGTATACCTTCTCAAACTATTTCAATAAGAAAAATTAAAATTATCACTATCTGAGTTTGATCCTATAACCATCCATTTGAAATGGTAATAGAGGTTTCATAACACTATATATTAGTTGGGTAGTGTTTTTTAGTTTTTTATTGATTGTTGAAAAACTAAACCACTTATCCAAATTCATCAATTTTAAAACTTATAAGATATGAAAATTATTTCAAATTTAATTATTTTTTTATGTAAAAATGCAAATGTCAACTAATCTTGATCACACTACAAAACCATGTGTAATTGTGTATGCATTTCATTATTTCCTGCACTGCACTTGTCTACTCCTCAACATGAAATCTATTACATTTGAAGCAACTAATGTATTACACATATTCACACTTAGAAGCTCTTGTATATATGTATTCTTCCTTGCAGAAATATATATGTACACTTCAGCATATTTATGGTTTCCATGAAGAATGCTGTGAAACTAAATACATCTGACTATCTGAGTTACCAAGAATGAGCATCCATTGATCAGTTTGATATCACTTTGAAAGCTATCTGGGATACTCATCATCATCACTAATTGGCATCTCATTGATTGAACCCTCCGCGTCATCTGAACTTACACGGCTAGCATCATCTGAACTTACGCGGCTAGGAATGACAAATGGAGGGGCTGAGGGTACCGGGAGGCTCGTAGACAAGTTACTTAGCATTTGAACAACTTCACCCATTGTTGGTCTATCTTCAACCTTTTCTTGAACACACAGCAATGCAACTTGGACGCATTTAATTATATCAGGCACAGGACTTGATACACCTCTCAACATCGGATCTATCACATTTAAGGAAGACCCATTTTTCCAATGTGTCCAAGCCTACAACAAACACTCACATGCTATTTATGACAATTAAATTTGTTACTCAAATGCATGTGGATACTGATATTCATACTTACATAGCTCAGAAGGGATTTTATAGATTCTCCATTTCGAAAATAGCCGTGTTTCTGTCCACTTATAATTTCGAGAGAAAACACCCCAAAACTATATACGTCTGATTTAACAGAAAATTGGTCATGCCATGAATATTCTGGGGCCATATATTCAGTATGTGGAGTGGTCACATCACTACACGTATTACGTTAAAAATTAAATATGATCATGACCCATCATAAAGGCAAGAGTAAATTTAAAACAATAAAATAGCAGGAAAAGGGAAATTAATGTAAAAACTAGGCAATAATAGAAAGCATACAACAGGAGCCTATATTTATGATCTTATAGATATGCTAGATAGAAATGAACTAAATCTCAAAAAATATAGTAATTTGATAGCATGGTTATCTTCAACATGTTACTCGAATAACTTGACTAATCAAATTACTTTGTGATGCATCATATTCCACCTTTAAAACATGGTCGAAAAAATCACTAGGTGCCACCCGAGCGTCTAGCGCCTAGGCAAGGATTAATCGGTGCCTAGGGGCCTATGTATTTTTTATTTTATTTTTTAATTTTTAAAAAATTGTGTGTGTCTGTGTGTGTGTGTGTATATATATATATATATA
>CM008334.1:5960673-5986165 GCA_002525835.2 Ipomoea batatas | reverse complement strand
TAGATAAGTTATTTAGCATTTGAAGAACTTCAATCATTTTTGGTCTATCTGGAACACTTTCTTGAACACACAGCAAGGCAATGTGGATGCATTTTGTTATCTCATCCACTGGACTTTTTATACCTCTCAACATTGGATCTATCACATTTGAAGCGGACCCACCTTTCCAATGTGTCCAAGCCTGTGAGAACACTCCAAGCTATTTATGCCAATTAAATTTGTTATTCATATGCATTTTGATACTGATCTGATATACATGCTTACATAGCTTAAAAGGTCGTCATTTGTAGATTCTCCATCTTGAAAATTAGAAATCCTTTGTCCACTTATAATTTCCAGAATTAGCATTCCAAAACTATATACGTCTGATTTAATAGAAATTTCACCCTGCAACGCATACTCAGGTGCCATATATCTGCTGCAACATGAAGTGGATAAATGTATTCATTACTCCAGTAAGTTTAACCAAATTATAATGCAATGCATCATGTTCCAACTGCAAATTCAATTAGTTTAGTAAGGAATACTTACCTGGTTCTCATTAGTCTGCTTGTCGAGTCGTGGATTTTGTCTAAAGCAAACAACTTGGCCATGTCAAAGTCCACAATCTTTGGGTTCAGATCTTCATCTAGTAAAATATTACTAGTTTTGAGATTACAATGAATAATGCGAGTACGAGAGCCTTCGTGCAGATAGATAAGCCCTCTGGCAATGCATTCTATTATTTTGTAACGTTTCTTCCAATCCAAACATTCACGTTTTACAGAATCTGCATATCAACATTTAACTAGAAAGGCATGGCATCTATCAAATTCTCAAATCAAAGTGAAAGGCATGTTTGAGATCTATTACCATATAAAATATTGTCAAGGCTGCCATTGGGAACAAATTCATATACCAAAAATACTTCTTTCCCTTCCAAGCTAAAACCAAGAAGCTTGACCAAATTCCTGTGTTGAAACTTGAACATTAAAGCGACCTCATTTTTAAAGTCTTGACTACCTCCCTTTAAATTTTTAGACAACCTCTTCACAGCAAATTCTCGTCCGTCCTCAAATGTACCCTAAATTATTCCGAGTAAATATTGAAAAAAAGAAATCAACTATTGAGTTATAGAAAAACAAAAGTTTATTATATCTATATGCTATGATGTAAAACATGGGATACAGAGAGTTTAAAGAAGACAGAAGGAAGCAAGAAATCAGATCCAGAAGGTTTTTAAATTCTTCAAGCATGCTACAACATACAAAATCATGGATCTATAAATGGGCTGAAACAGGGTAGAAACAAATGTGGCTTGTTAAATGTAGTAAAAATATTAGTCCATGCATGCCAAAGCGAAAACAGAGGAAACGTTAATAACTATATTAAAATGCTAAATTTACCTTGTATACAACACCAAAACCTCCTCCTCCTATCATGTTTGTTTCGGAGAAATTATCTGTGGCATTTTGAATGATAATGAAATCAAACTCCACATACTCCTCCGAAAAATTAATTTCTTCCGGATCAGCTTCACACAGAAAATAAGAACGATATGATCTTTTGAGATTCAACGCACAACTAGTAACTATGAATCTTAATAAACAATAAAACATGTTTTAAAGTCAGGGGTATGAACAATTAGGTTGCAAGTTAAAGTCTTCACGGAACTTACTCTTCGCATAGCTTTTGGCCTTCTTCTGAATTTTCCTAAAGATGATTAAGAAAAAAAAAAAAAGAAAAAAAAAGGCAAATCGCATTAACCATAAGTCTGGCAGCAATTGAAACGACAATGGTGATGACTATTGGAGTTATATTGCAAACTAGATGTTACAAAATGTGTTTGCATTGATCAGTTTGGTAATATACCTGTCATATTGATATTGATCACTAATTGACTTCACATTGTTGGTAAACTGGCTTGAAACCTCTGGACTGATGCTGCCACTTATAAGAAGTCCAGGTTTTAGGGGTTCTGGAAGACTTATAGACAAGTTATTTAGCATTTGAAGAACTTCAATCATTTTTGGTCTATCTGGAACACTTTCTTGAACACACAGCAAGGCAATGTGGATGCATCTTGTTATCTCATCCACTGGACTTTTTATATCTCTCAACATTGGATCTATCACATTTAAAGCGGACCCACCTTTCCAATGTGTCCAAGCCTGTGAGAACACTCCAACCTATTTATGTCAATTAAATTTGTTATTCATATGCATGTTAATAATGATATACATACTTACATTGCTTAAAAGGTCGCCACTCGTAGATTTTTCAATTTGAAAACCAGCAATCTTTTGTCCACTTATAATTTCCATAACTAATATTCCAAAACTATATACGTCCAATTTAACAGAAATTTCACCCTGCAACACATACTCTGGTGCCATATATCTACTGAAAAATGAAGTGGATAAATGTGTTAATTAATCCAGTAAGTTTAACCAAATTATAACGCAATGCATCATGCTCCAACTGCAAATTCAATTAGTTTAGTAAGGAATACTTACCTGGTTCTCATGATTCTGCTTGTCGAGTCGTGGATTTTTTCTAAAGCAAACAAGTTGCCCATTGCAAAGTCCACAATCTTTGGGTTCAAATTTTCATCTAGTAAAACATTGCTAGCTTTGAGATTGCAATGAATAATGCGAATACGAGAGCCTTCGTGCAGATAGATTAGTCCTCTGGCAATGCATTCTATTATTTTGTAGCGTCTTTCCCAATTCAAACATTCACGTTTTAACGGATCTGCATGTCAACATTTAACTAGAACCGCATGGCATCAAATTCTCAAATCAAAGTGAAAGACATGATTAAGATCTATTACCAAATAAAAACTCGTCAAGGCTGCCACTGGGAACAAATTCATATACCAGAAGCACTTCTTTTCCTTCCAAGCTAAAACCAAGAAGCCTCACCAAATTCATGTGTTGAAGGTTGGCCATGAAGGTTGGCCTTGAATTTTTGGACAACCTCTTTACAGCAATTTGTTGACCGTCTTCAAGCATACCCTAATTTATTTCCGAATTAATATTGAAAAGAAATCAACTATTGAGTTTTAGAAAATCAAAAGTGTATAATATCTATACGCTATGATGTAGAACATGGGGTACAGAAAGTTTAAAGAAGACAGAAGGAAGCAAGAAATTAGATCCAGAAGTTTAATTTTCAATTGTTCAAGCAAGCTACAACATACAAAGTCATCGAACTATAAATTGGCTGAAACAAGGCAGAAACAAATGTGGCTTATTAATTAAATAAATGAGTCAAAATATTAGTCCATCAATGCCAAAGCGAAAACAGAGGAAATGTTAATAACCATATTAAGTACTGATTAAATGTTAAATTTACCTTGTATACAGCACCAAAACCTCCTTCTCCTATCTTGTTTGTTTCGGAGAAATTATTTGTGGCATTCTGAATGATAATGAAATCATACTCAATGAACTCCTCCACGACTTCTGAATCAGCTAAACACAGAAACCAAGATGGATCTTTTGAGATTCATCGCACAACTAGTAGCTATGAATCTTAATAAACAATAAAGTCAGGGGTATTAATAATTAGGCTGCAATTTAAAGTGTTATTGAATTGGAGCTTACAGTTTCCATAACGTTTGGGCTTCAATTTCTTCATTTTTCTTAAAATTTGGAAACCAATACATTTCATGGACTCCATAAAAGACATAACTCAAGATTAGGAAAACACTGGAAAAAAGAAAAATAATTATGAAGCCTTAACTATTAATTTGCAATATCCTAAATAAAAAAGCGAAAGAAAATGGTGTAGCTATAGTGTTGTCCGGCACGGACAAGTAGAGTAGTATTAACAGAGGGCTGGCAGGATTAGAACTCCGATTGCTCTTCCCGGCGCTGCAAAAATGAAGTAAATGTCAAAACAAGTTGCCTCTTTACTCATTAGATGTCTCATTAACTCCTTTTCATATTACTCTTGACTATATATTAAGCGCGCGCTTTGGGCGTAATATAGGCCTTTCAATGCGCTTTGGGCGTAACGTAGGCCCTTCAATAATAGAAGTGCCAGCAGGTAGCATTTTAGTTCTAGTATATATACTCTTAAATCTTTATTTCTTAAATTTTACTTTCTAATATGACAGAAATTAATAAGCTAATTTTTTTTTAATGTAGATCTCAATGCAAGTGCCTATATCAAGATTTTGTGTGTGGAGTAAAAGTTGAGACTAGAAAAATAGCAGTAAATATAGTATTTCCCGTAGCATGCATAATATCATGGGCTTAGAGTCCAGTAAAACGCACATACGTCTCGAGACCCCTCATATACCGTAGATCAGCCTTACCACTTATACGTGTCAAATTGGAATTGCCCTAACATGAGTTCATAAGGTGAACGACAATAGCTCATGACCAGTTGTGCCCTTCAAATCGCATTGCTCCCTTTCATAGTCAAGTCTAAGACTAGCAAAAAGCTCTCCAAATTTAACCGGGTCGGCATGAGTCTAAGGCAAAACTTACCTTAACGCTATGTTGCCCCTACCCATATGACAAGCTAACCAGTTGGCTCGTTCATTCATTGAGTCTAACACAGTCACAGAAAATAGTCCGTGACAATAAAGTCTCACTCCACAGAATTTGAATTCCATTAACAACCTAAGCTATGATACCTAATGTATTATTATTTATTGGGTCTAACACGGTCACAAAAAGTAATACGTGACAATAAAGTCTCACTCCATAGAATTTAAATTTCATTAACAACCTAATCTATAATAATAACAATAATAATAATAATAATAATAATAATAATAATAATAATAATAATATTATTATTATTATTATAGAAGTGGCAATACAGGCTGTACATCACTTCTATTATTATTATTATTATTTGAATTCCACTTTACTAATAATAATAATAATATTATTATTATTATAATAGAAGTGGCAGTATAGGCTGTACATCACTTCTATTATTATTTGAATTCCACTTTACAAGTGGTAAAGTGTTTCCTTTATGAATTGAGTTCTATCATGCATATTCCTTTTTTTTTTTTATTTGAGTAAATATTGACCAGTGTGGCGGCAGTGTTATAAAAATTCCGCCTAGGCGTTGATTAATCCACGCTTAAGCGCTACGCGCCAATCGACCGCCTAGCGTATCACCTTAAATGGCCGGTTAGGCGACCACCTAAGCTCCGTCTAGGCCGCCTAACCACTGCCTAGTCAGCCAATTAAGTATTGTTCTTTTTTTTAATGGGTTATTTCACTCAAAACAATATCGTTTTGAGTTAAATAACACTAAATTGTACAAACTCTAGATATTTTTAGGTTTAATATTTTAGTATTAACTATTAAAGTATTATATAATTTATAATTATTAGTCTTTAAAAATTAAAAATACTTAAACAAATTAAAAACAAAAAATTCACCGGCGCCGATTAATCCCAGCCTAGGCGTTAAATCATTTTTCTCTCAAAATCCTTTCTTTCTCCCAACGTAACCCTCATAACCTCATTCCCCTCTGTGAATGAATAATGTGAATACAAGAGCTTTCGTGATAAATAAGCCCTCTAGTAATGCATTCTATTATTTTGTAATGCCTCTCCCAATCTAAACATCCTGTTTTACTAGCTAGGTCTGCATGTCAATATTTAATTAAAAAGATAATAGTCTCAAATCCTCAAACATAACCAAAGTGAAAGACATATTTGAGATCTATTACCGAACAAAACGTTGTCAAGACTGACATTAGAAAAAATTCATATACCAGAAGTGTATCTATTCCTGTGTTGAAGCTTGGCAATTCAAGTCACCTTATATTCGAACAATCTCTTTACAACTTGTTGTCTGTCTTCAATTGTACAATGTACACTGAAAAATAAAATTATATGATAAATGTTTTGATTCTTCAAGCATAGGAGGCGAAAGTTTAAAGAAGAGAAATAGGAAGCAAAGGAATCTGTAGTAGAAGTTTTTGAATTCTTCATGCATTTAAATCGGCTCAAATAGGGAAGAAACTAATGCGGCGTTTCCCTCATCTCATTCGGCATCATGTTAATAACTATATTAAATTATGCAAATGCTAAATTTAATTACCTTATATACCATGCTAAAACCTTTTATTCCTATCTTCTCCTATCTCGAGTGTTATTTTTATACTTGAATAGTGTGGTTTGATATATCGTCATTGAGTAGTTTGAACAGAGAACATTGCCATTTGAGAAAAGTCAAAATACTTATCTCTGATAATTTACTAAAAAATAATACAAGTTGTGCACTAAAAGTGATGAACAATTTAAAAGTTTAGAAACAAAACTAAAAATATTATAATAATAATCATGGGGCTGGATAAAAATATGTAGAATGACCTTTCACACAAATATCAGAATTCAAAAACTATACAAAACCAAAAGCAATAAAATTGCAATAAGAAACAGCGCGCAGTACGATAGTGTATGCGCTTGGATTTATCAGTTTGGTATCACTTAGTTAGGATATGATCTTCACTAACTGACATCTCATTGATTGAACCCTCTGAACAGACGACGGTGCTGCAATCATCATCAAATTCAGGCGGGGCTAATGGTACTGGAAGACTCATAGATAAGTTACTTAGCATTTGAACAACTTCACTCATTGTTGGTCTATTTTCAGCCTTTTCTTGAATACACAGCAAAGCAACTTGGATGCATTTAATTATATCATCCACTGGACTTGATACACTTCTCAACATTGGATGTATTAGATTTGAAGGAGACCCATTAATCCATTGTTCCCAAGCCTGTAATAACACTAGTCACATGCTATTTATGAAAATTCAATTTGTTACTCTCGATACTGATATTTATACTTACATAATCTGCAAGGACGCGTCTAATAGTTCTTTCATTTTGTAACTCCACACATTTTTGTCCACTTATAATTTCCAAGACTAACACTCCAAAACTAAATACGTCTGTTTTAATAGAAAGTTCACCCTTTAGAACATATTCTGGTGCCAGATATCCCCTGCGATGTGAAGGAGATAAACTTGTTATGTTAAAAATGAAATATTAAGCTAATAATAAAGAGTGTACATGAGAAATGTATATTTATAATAGTATAGATATGCTAAAAATTTACTAAATCTCAACAAATATATATAACAACTTGATAACATGGTTATCTTCAACATGTTACTCCAATAAGTTGACTAATCAAATTACTTTGCAAAGTGCAATGCATCATATTCCACCTATAGATTAAATATTTACTAAGGAGTACTTACAAAGATCCCGCCACAGGTTGTTCTTCACAGTGAGTTTCGTCCAAAGCAAAGAACCAGGCAAGGCCAAAGTCGCCAATTTTTGGGATCAAATCTACGTCTAGCAAAATGTTAGTAGCTTTGATATCGCGATGAACAATGCGAAGACGAGAGTCTTTGTGCAAATAAACAAGCCCTTTGCCAATGCTTTCTATTATTTTGTAACGTCTCCCCCAATCCAAATATCCACATTTTATAGGATCTACATGTCAATATTTAACTTAAAACATATGGTTTCAAATTCCTAAACCAAACCAAGAGTCGAGTTTAATAAATATTTACCAAATAAAAATCCATAAAGGCTGCCATTGGGAAGAAATTCATAGACAAGAATCCTTTCTTTTCCTTCTTGGCAGTAACCAAGTAGTCTCACCAAATTCCTGTGTTGAAGCTTACCTATTAAAGTCACCTCATTTTTAAATTCTAAATTACCGTACTTTGAATAGTGCAATAGCCTCTTCACAGCAACTTCTAATCCATTTTCAAGTTTTCCCTGAATTATTCCAAAATTAATATAAATAATAAAGAGCTATTGAAATTTAAATTTTATTAAATTGTAACCATTAATTACGGTACATAGTAAAGTTGATGTTAAATTTACCTTGTATACGCGCCCATATACCCCTTCTCCATACTTGTTTGCCTTAGAGAAGTTATTTGTTGCGTTTTGTATGGTAATCAATTCATATTTTATTATATGAGACTCCACAGGACTAATTGCTACACTTGAGCTAGATTCATCCACAGCTTCACATAGAAATCAAGAATGATCTTTTGAGAATATACTCATTAATTAGGTTGCAAGTTCAAGTCTTCAAGGAACTTACTCTTCGCATAGCATTTGGCCTTCTTCTGCATTTTCCTTAAAATGATTTTAAAAAAATAAAAAAATAAAATAAAGAGCAAATCGCAATAAGCACAAGTCTGGCAGCAATTGAAATGACAATGGTGATGACTGTTGGAGTTATATTGCAAACTAGATGTTACAGAATGTGTTTGCATTGATCAGTTTGGCATTACTTTGGATGCTACATACCTGTGATATTGATCACTAATAGACTTCACATTTTTGGTAAACTGGCTTGAAGCCTCTGAACTGATGATGCTCCCACGAATAAAAAGTCCAGGGTCTAGGGGTTCTGGAAGCCTTATAGATAAGTTATTTAGCATATGAAGAACTTCAATCATTTTTGGTCTATCTGCAACACTTTCTTGAACACACAGTAAGGCAATATGGATGCATTTTGTTATCTCATGCACTGGGCATGATATACCTTTCAACATAGAATCGATCACATTTGAAGTGGACCCATCTTTCCAATGTGTCCAAGCCTGTGAGAACACTCCAAGCTATTTATGTCAATTAAATTTGTTATTCATATACATGCTGATACTGATATACATACTTACATAGCTTAAAAGGTCATCATTTCTAGATTCTCCATTTTGAAAACTAGAAATCCTATGTCCACTTATAATTTCCAGAATTAGCATTCCAAAACTATATACGTCTGATTTAATAGAAATTTCACCCAACAACGCATACTCAGGTGCCATATATCTGCTATAACATGAAGTGGATAAATGTATAAGTTTAACCAAATTATAATGCAATGCATTATGTTCCAACTGCAAATTCAATTAGTTTAGTAAGGAATTCTTACCTGGTTCTCATGATTCTGCTTGTCGAGTTGTGGATTTTGTCTAAAGTAAACAACTTGGACATGTCAAAGTCCACAATCTTTGGGTTCAAATCTTCATCTAGTAAAACATTACTAGCTTTGAGATTGCAATGAATAATGCGAATATAAGAGCCTTCGTGCAGATAGACAAGCCCTCTGGCAATGCATTCTATTATTTTGTAACGTCTTTCCCAACCCAAACATTCACGTTTTACCGGATCTGCATGCCAACATTTAACTAGAAAGGCATGGCGTCTATCAAATTCTCAAATCAAAGTGAAAGGCATGTTTGAGATCTATTACCATATAAAAAATTGTCAAGGCTGCCATTGGGAACAAATTCATATACCAGAAACACTTCTTTCCCTTCCAAGCTAAAACCAAGAAGCTTGACCAAATTCCTGTGTTGAAACTTGACCATTAAAGCGACCTCATTTTTAAATTCTTGACTACCTCCCTTTAAATTTTTAGACAACCTCGTCACAGCAACTTGTTGTCCGTTTTCAAATGTACCCTAAAATATTCCCGAATAAATATTAAAAAGAAAATAAATTAATGAGTTATAGAAAAACATGGGATACAGAGAGTTTAACGAAGACAGAAGGAAGCAAGAAATCAGATCCAGAAGTTTTTAAATTCTTCAAGCATGCTACAACATACAAAATCATGGAACTATAAATTGGCTGAAACAAATGTGGCTTATTAAATGCAGTAAAAATATTAAAGCGAAAACAGAGGAAACGTTAATAACCACATTAAAGTAAATGCTAAATTTACCTTGTATACGACACCAAAACCTCCTTCTCCTATCTTGTTTGTCTTGGAGAAGTTATTTGTAGCATTCTGAATAGTGATGAAATCATACTCTACAGACTCTTCCGAAAAACTAATTTCTTCCGAATCAGCTTCACACAGACAACAAGAACGATATGATCTTTTGAGATTCAACGCACAACTGGTAACTATGAATCTTAATAAACAATAAAGCATGTTTTAAAGTCAGGGGTATTAACAAATAACAATTAGGCTGCAATTTAAAGTGGAGCTTACAGTTTTCATAACGTTTGGGCTTCCTACCCTTCATTTTTCTTAAGATTTGGAAAGCAATCCATTTCAGGGAATCCATAAAATCTAAAATCAAGATTAGGAGAACACTGGAAAAAAAAAATATAATTATGAAGTTTAAGTAGAACTGTAGAAGAATAATCAAAATTGAAATATCGTAAATGAAAACGCAAATTAATACCACAGATCAGACCAGCATTCACAGTCGTCTGCTAGAATTCCCTGAGCTGCAACTGCATCATATCGCTAGTTGACCACGTCCCAGAAGGCTTGCAGAAGCTTCCCGGCGGAAGTTTTGGATACTACCATTTACTATTCAACAGATATTTCTTTTTGGCTCTTTATTTACTAATTACTCATTTACTATTGACCAGCTGTTTACGCGCTTTGTGCTGAATGTGGGCCCACCAAAAATACTTCTTCTCAACTTCTCAACAAATTCTTAAATTTTGTTTAATAAATTTTAAAAATTAAAAAAAAAATGGTATATGTTAAAATTTTGAGAGAGAAAATTAAGTTTTTGATCCTATGACTGTTGGGATATTCATGACTTTAAAAATGAGTTAATTCCAGTCAATGGTCCTCTAAATATATTGTTTTTTTAAAATTAGTCCCCGACTTTTAATTTTGACAATTTAAGTCCTTTAATTTTCAAATTCTTTCCAATGTTGATACTTTCGTCAAATTTTGATTAAGTTGAGGTCAAATGAAGGTGTAAAATTGTCCTTCAACTGTTTAGTGTATTATTACTCATATTTCACCTATCCTATATATATATATATGAATATGAATATAATCTCAGTAAAAATCTTAATCGAAGCCATATAATCAGCCAATGAACGTTCCAAAAACTAAAAAAAACTTCAGCTAGATGGAGAATAGTATGAAGAACAAATTCTCAGACAAATATCACAGTTACAAAAACAATACAGAACTAAAAGCAATCGCAATGAGCAAGCACATGATGTGCTTGAATTGATGAGTTTGGTATCACTTTGAATGCTACCTGGGAAACTGCTCACTAATTGACATTTCGTTTCTGGTAGACTGGTTCGACGCATCAGAATTAATGTTGCTATGGATAAAAAATCCTGGGGCTATAGGTATTGGAAGGCTCATGGTCAAGTTACTTAGCATTTGAAGAACTTCACCCATTGTTGGTCTGTCTGTAACATTTTCTTGAACGCACAGCAACGCAATGTGGATGCATTTTGTTATCTCATGCACTGGACTCGATGTACCTCTCAGTATTGGATCTATCACATTTGAAGCAGATCCGCCTTTCCAATGAGTCCAAACCTGTAACAACATTATATTCACAACTTATTTGTGTCAATATAATTAATTTCTTACTCATATGCACATCACTAATAATAGTCATACTTACATAGCTTAGAAGGTCTTTCATAGATTCTTCAAAACGGCTATTCTTCTCTCCGCTTATAATTTTCAAGACTAACACTCCAAAACTATATACGTCTCATCTAACAGAAAATAGGCCTTGACATACATACTCCGGTGCCATATATCCACTACAATGTGAAGGGTTGAGTGTGTTACTCCAGTATTTGATTAATCAAGTTACTTTGTAATGTATAATCTTCCGGCTAAATTTAGATTAGTATATATATATATAGAGTACTTACTAGGTACCAACGATTCTGCTTGTAGAGCCTTGAGTTTCATCTAAAGTAAACAATCTAGCTGTGCCAAAGTCAGCAATCTTTGGATTCAAATCTACATCTAGTAGAATGTTACTAGCTTTGAGATCACGATGAATAATGCGAAGACGAGAGTCTTCGTGCAAATAGACAAGTCCTCTAGCAATGCTTTCTATGATCTTGTAGCGTTTCCCCCAATCCAAATATCCACGTTTTACTGGATCTGAAATGCAACATTTAACTGATAAGATATGGATTCAAATTCCTAATTCAAAGCGAAAGACTAATTTGAGAACTATTACCAAATAAAATGTTGTCTAGGCCGCCATTCGGAACAAATTCATAAATAAGAATCATTTCTCTTCCTTCCAGTAACCAAACAGCCTCACCAAATTCCTGTGTTGAAGCCTAGCCATTAAAGCCACCTCATTTTTAAATTCTAAATTACCTTGCCTTGAATTTTCAGATAACCTCTTCACAGCAACTTCTAATCCGTTTTGAAGTTGACCCTGAATTATTTTGGAGTTCATATTAAAAAAAAAAAAAAACAAATATTGAGTTATATAACACTTTAATAAATGGTAATTGTTAAATTTTACCTTATATACTGGTCCAAATCCTCTTCTCCTAACTTATTTCCTTCAGAGAAGTTATTTGTTGCATTTTGTAGAGTAATCAAATCATATTTCAAAGACTCCACAACACTAATTTCATCAGTAGAGCTAGTTTCTTCGAGAGCTTCACATAGAAACCAAGAACAATCTTTTGAGATTCAACTCAATCATTAAATTAAAGTCAAGACTCAAGCGTATGAACAATTGGGTAAGAATTTAAAATCAAATTGGAACTTACTCTTCACATAGCTATTGGCCTTCCTTTTCTGCAATTTTCTATAGATGATAAAAATGCATATAGCAATCCCGATAAGACCCGCAACAATGCAAACAACAATTATGACTGTTTTATTATTACCATCTGGCCCTGCAAAAACAAAATCTTTGGATTATTTGCAGATAAGAAATGTACTGGTGACATGCTATAGGAGTTTTCCAGATGAAGTCAAGGAGAGACAAAATTGTATTCCCAAAATTTTAATTGCACAATCATATAAGCATGTAGTTACTAGGTGGGAGACTATGGATAAAGACAGAGGACCGAGTCCTATTAGCTACGCACAATAGGATGAGTTCCTTGTGGACACACAGACACTGATCCTCTCAACTAAAGTACTATTGAGTTACTGTGATTTATCCATCGACTATCTTACTGGGATAGGCGAGGTTTTTGCCTTTTGTGGGCGTGTAAGACCTGTACAAAAGCTTACCTGGCGGTGGTGGCGGTGGCGGTGTTAGTGGAGGTGTTGAAACAGATTGATTTATCAGGGTGTTACTGAAGAAAGTGCTATTCTCATAGCGGAAAAAGCAATTGGGACGCAATACTCTTGCCCCTATCTTGCCTTTACCCTCCGAGCTATTCCATTCAGCGGTGGCATTGTTTAGACAATCAGTGCAATCTTGAACAGATAAATCAGGGGAGCACTGCATATACGCATATATGGTCTGGGAATCTGGTCCGGGCGTACTATCAGCTGCATATTTGAGGAATTGATCGCCATTTGCGGCTCTTCCTATTAGTCCATTTACCAGCCCTGTCAAATCTTCATTGAACTCAACAGCATTATCATGAGTAGTGTTACTATTTTGTTCTTTTACAGGAGTGGTTTGCCAAGAACCACCTAAGATAGATTTATCCGAGTAATATATACTGCAGATGTTGTACCATGCGAATGCCTCCTTCTGAGTAGGACACCAACCTATAATCCTCCGAACAGTATCATTAACACAGCCACGACATAGATTAATGTCGGCATCCCCTCTGCACAGCGCAATAGCGCTAGCCCTGTCTGAGTCTTGCCCAATGGAATCATTATAGAATCCATAGTTATTTAGTTTGTCTGGGAGGGATGAGACTAGTGTTTTAAGGTTGTTGCCGTATGTGCTGCCTCCACTGTAAGTCCCACTCTCTCCGCATTCATGCCATTCAAAATTCACCTCATAATCATCGGCAGCCATGGCACAAACATGCAAACTGAAGATTAGGAAAACAACAATAATCCATTTCTGGAAATCTTCCATCACCACACCCCCAGAAGATCAGATCTGCAGTTAAGGATTAAAGCAAACTAGTGAAAATTATAAGAATTCAAAAAAGGCCACAGGCTTGAAACCAAACTAATAATGCAATTATAAACAGAACGTGTAAACGTTACCCCTCAATTTTCAAAACCGTACATTGTGACTCAGAACTGAGAAGACAAGTTCTTTTAGTACACGTTTTGATGGCGCGAAGTTGGTCGCTAACCGACCGCGTCCAAACACGATCCATGTTGTGGTCCTTGTGGAAAAATGCAATTATGCAAATGCGTCGAAGCTAAGTCTGCGAGAATCCGATGAACATCACATCACTGAACACTGAACACTGATCTAGCAGCCACACGGAATTATTTATCGCCAACTGTCTGTCCCAGAAATTTATTCCCTTTTCCACCACGTGCTTGTGGACAATGCCAATTCAAACACTACTACATTCACAGAAGTTTCCACACACATTCTTCTTGTTGAACTAGTAGATTCATATTAATTATTATTAATGTTGATTTCAGAATACATTTTGTATACTCCGTATTAATTATGCGTTGTCTGTATGTATGTATGTGTTCTTCCTTTTGAAAAGATAAATTCTTCAACATACTCATAACTTCCAAGTTCCAAGGCTGATACATACACACTATGGAGCTAAACAAATAACCAGTGACTATAATAATTGAAGTTATCAACTTATGACGAAAAGTATTCAAATTGAGAATATTACTTGCACTATTTTTACACTTTAATAGCATGATTTACCCAGAAAATGACTCAATGTATAAAACAGGACAAAATCAAGATGTTACAAACTACTAAACACCAAAACCATATGCAGATTAAACAGAGCAGCCAATGAAAATTCCAAAAAGTAAAAACTCCATAACATATTAGCAACAAGATGGAGAATAGTATGAAGAACAAACTCTCAGACAAATATCATCACAATTACAAAACCAATACAGAACTAAGAGCAAAAGCAATGAGCAACCACAGGATGTGCTTGAATTGATCGGTTTGGTATCACTTTGGATGCTATCTGGGAAATTGCTCACTTATTGACATCTCATTTTTGGTAGAGTGGTTCGACGCCTCTAAACTAACGCTGCTATGAATAAAAAATCCAGGGGCTAAGGGTACTGGAAGGCTCATAGTTAAGTTACTTAACATTTGAAGAACTTCAGTCATTGTTGGTCTATCTGCAACATTTTCTTGAACACACAACAAGGCAATGTGGATGCATTTTGTTATCTCATGCCCTGGACTTGATGTACCCCTCAGCATTGGATCCATAACATTTGAAGCAGACCCACCTTTCCAATGTGTCCAAGCCTGTAACAACACTCACAAGTTATTTATGTCAATATAACAATTTTGTTACTCATATACACATCAGGATTGACATTCATACTTACATAGCTTAGAAGGTCTTTCATAGATTCTCCTTTTTGAAAATCGGTATTCTTTTGTCCGCTTATAATTTTCAGGACCAACACTCCAAAACTATATACGTCTGATCTAAGAGAAAATAAGCCTTGCCATGCATACTCCGGTGCCATATATCCACTGCAATGCGAAGTGGTTGAATGTGTTACTCTAGTATTTGACTAATAAATTAAAATTACTTTGTAGTGCATCATCTTCCAGCTAAAAATTAGATTAGTAGAGTACTTACTATGTTCCGACGATTCTGCTTGTAGACCCTTGAGTTTCATCTAAAGTAAACAACCTAGCCATGCCAAAATCTGCAATTTTTGGATTCAAATCTTCGTCTAGTAGAATGTTACTTGCTTTGAGATCACGATGAATAATACGAAGACGAGAGTCTTTAGAATGATCATGGGGCTGGATAATACTATGTAGAATGATCTTTCACACAAATATCAGAATTCAAAAACTATACAAAACCAAAAGCAATAAAATTGCAATAAGAAACAGCAGAATGATAGTGTATGCGCTTGGATTGATGAGTTTAGGAAGCTATCTATCTGAGATACTCATCGTCTTCACTAACTGACATCTCATTGATTGAACCCTCTGAACAGACGACGGTGCTGCAATCATCATCAAGTCCAGGCGGGACTAGTTCAGGCGGGGCTAATGGTACTGGAAGACTCATAGATAAGTTACTTAGCATTTGAACAACTTCACTCATTGTTGGTCTATCTTCAGCCTTTTCTTGAATACACAGCAAAGCAACTTGGATGCATTTAATTATATCATCCACCGGACTTGATATACTTCTCAACATTGGATGTATTAGATTTGAAGGAGACCCATTTATCCATTGTTTCCAAGCCTGTAATAACACTAGTCACATGCTATTTATGAAAATTCAATTTGCTACTCATATGCATCTCGATACTGATATTTATACTTACATATCTTGAAAGGTTTTCAATAGTTCCGTCATTTTGATACTTCAGACATTTTTGTCCACTTATAATTTCCAAGACCAACACTCCAAAACTATATACGTCTGTTTTAATAGAAAATTCACCCTTTCGACCATATTCTGGTGCCACATATCCCCTGCAATGTGAAGGAGATAAACTTGTTATGTTAAAAATGAAATATTAAGCTAATAATAAAGAGTGTACATGAGAAGTGTATATTTATAATAGTATAGATATGCTAAAAATTTACTAAATCTCAACAAATATAACAACTTGATAACATGTTTATCTTCAACATGTTACTCCAATAAGTTGACTAATCAAATTACTTTGCAATGCATCATATTCCACCTATAGATTAAATATTTAGTAACGAGTACTTACACAGTTCCCATCAAAGGGTGGTCATTACAGCGAGTTTCATCTAAAGCAAAGAACCAAGCAAGGCCAAAGTCTGTAATTTTTGGGATCAAATCTGCATCTAGTAGAATCTTAGTAGCACTGATATAGCGATGAACAATGCGGAGACGAGAGTCTTTGTGCAAATAAACAAGCCCTTTGCCAATGCTTTCTATTATTTTGTAACGTCTCCCCCAATCCAAATATCCACATTTTATAGGATCTACATGTCAATATTTAACTTAAAACATATGGTTTCAAATTCCTAAACCAAACCAAGAGTCAAGTTTAATAAATATTTACCAAATAAAAATCCATAAAGGTTGCCATTGGGAAGAAATTCATAGACAAGAATCCTTTCTTTTCCTTCTTTGCAGTAACCAAGTAGTCTCACCAAATTCCTGTGTTGAAGCTTACCTATTAAAGTCACCTCATTTATAAATTCTAAATTACTGTACGCTGAATAGTGCAATAGCCTCTTCACAGCAACTTCTAATCCATTTTCAAGTTTTCCCTGAATTATTCCAAAATTAATATAAATAACAAAGAGCTATTGAAATTTAAATTTTATTAAATTGTAACCATTAATTACGGTACATAGTAAAGTTGATGTTAAATTTACCTTGTATACGAGCCCATATCCCCTTTCTCCTAACTTGTTTGCCTTAGAGAAGTTATTTGTTGCGTTTCGTATGGTAATCAATTCATATTTTATTATATGAGACTCCACAGGACTAATTGCAACACTTGAGCTAGATTCATCCACAGCTTCACATAGAAATCAAGAATGATCTTTTGAGAATATACTCATTAATTAGGTTGCAAGTTAAAGTCTTCATGGAACTTACTCTTCGCATAGCTTTTGGCCTTCTTCTGCATTTTCCTAAAGATTATGAAAGAAAAAAGAGCAAATCGCGATAACCATAAGTCTGGCAGCAATTGAAACGACAATTAATGGTGATGACTGTTGGAGTTATATTGCAAACTAGATGTTACAGAATGTGCTTGTATTGATCAGTTTGGTATTACTTAGGATGCTACATACCTGTTATATTGATCACTAATTGACTTCACATTTTTAGTAAACTGGCTTGAAGCCTCTGAACTGATGCTGCCACCAATAAAAAATCCAGGGTCTAGGGGTTCTGGAAGCCTTGTAGATAAGTTATTTAGCATTTGAAGAACTTCAATCATTTTTGGTCTATCTGGAACACTTTCTTGAACACACAGCAAGGCAATGTGGATGCATTTTGTTATCTCATCCACTGGACTTTTTATACCTCTCAACATTGGATCTATCACATTTGAAGCAGACCCACCTTTCCAATGTGTCCAAGCCTGTGAGAACACTCGAAGCTATTTATGTCAATTAAATTTGTTATTCATATGCATTTTGATACTGATATACATGCTTACATAGCTTAAAAGGTCGTCATTTGTAGATTCTCCATCTTGAAAATTAGAAATTCTTTGTCCACTTATAATTTCCAGAATTAGCATTCCAAAACTATATACGTCTGATTTAATAGAAATTTCACCCTGTAACGCATACTCAGGTGCCATATATCTGCTGCAACATGAAGTGGATAAATGTATTCATTACTCCAGTAAGTTTAACCAAATTATAATGCAATGCATCATGTTCCAACTGCAAATTCAATTAGTTTAGTATGGAATAGTTACCTGGTTCTCATGATTCTGCTTGTTGAGTCGTGAATTTTGTCTAAAGCAAACAACTTGGCCATGTCAAAGTCCACAATCTTTGGGTTCAGATCTTCATCTAGTAAAATATTACTAGTTTTGAGATTACAATGAATAATGCGAGTACGAGAGTCTTCGTGCAGATAGATAAGCCCTCTAGCAATGCATTCTATTATTTTGTAACGTCTCTCCCAATCCAAACATTCACGTTTTACAGAATCTGCATGTCAACATTTAACTAGAAAGGCATGAGATCTATCAAATTCTCAAATCAAAGTGAAAGGCATGTTTGAGATCTATTACCAGATAAAAAATTGTCAAGGCTGCCATTGGGAACAAATTCATATACCAAAAACACTTCTTTTCCTTTCAAGCTAAAACCAAGAAGCCTGACCAAATTCCTGTGTTGAAACTTGACCATTAAAGCAACCTCATTTTTAAATTCTTGACTAACCCCCTTTAAATTTTTACACAACCTCTTCACAGCAACTTCTTGTCTGTCTTCAAATTTACCCTAAATTATTCCCGCAAAAATATTAAAATGAAAAAATCAACTATTGAGTTATAGAAAAACAAAAGTGTATTGCTTGCAAAAAAAAAAAAAAACAAAAGTGTATTATATCTATATGACTATATGCTATGATGTAGAACATGGGATACAGAGAGTTTAATGAAGACCGAAGCTAGGAAGCAAGAAGTTTTTAAATTCTTCAAGCATGCATGCTACAGCATACAAAATCATGGAACTATAAATTGGCTGAAACAGGGTAGAAACAAATGCGGCTTATTAAATACAGTAAAAATATTAGTGCATGCAAGCCAAAGCCAAAACAGAGGAAACGTTAATAACCATATTAAAGTAAATACTAAATTTACCTTGTATACAACGCCAAAACCTCCTCCTCCTATCTTGTTTGTTTCGGAGAAATTATTTGTGGCATGCTGAATGACAATGAAATCATACTCCATAGACTCCTCCTCAAAAATAATTTCTTTGAATCAGCAAAACACAGAAACCAATAAGGATCTTTTGAGATTCAACGCACAACTAGTAGCTATGAATCTTAATAAACAATAAACTCAGGGGTATTAACAATTAGGCTGCAATTTAAAGTGTTATTGGAGCTTACTGTTTCCATAACATTTGGGCTTCAATTTCTTCATTTTTCTTAAGATTCGGAAACCAATCCATTTCATGGAATCCATAAAAGACATAACTCAAGATTAGGAAAACACTGGAAAAAAAAAAGGAAAAATATAATTATGAAGTCTTAACTATTAATTTGCAATATATATCCTAAATGGAAAAGCGAAACAAATGAATAGCAGTTTGGAAAGAAAATGGTGTAGCTATAGTGTTGTCTGGCACGGACAAGTAGAGTAGTATTAACAGAGGGCTGCCAGGCTGGTAGGATTAGAACTCCGTCGCTCTTCAGTCTTCCCGGCCCTGCAAAAATGAAGTAAATAAATGTCAAAACAAGTGGTCCTCGTTACTGATTAGATGTCTTTTCATATTACTTTTGACTATATACGCGCTTTGGCCTTTGGGCGTAATGTAGGCCCTTCAATAATAGAAGTGGCAGCCTTGCAGGTGCATTAATGAATTCTACTGCATAATTTCTAAATCTTATCTCTAAATTTTAATTTCTGACGTGAAGGGCACTGATAAGCTAATTTTTTTTATATAGGTCTCAATATAAATTTTAACATCAAAATTTTGTGTGCGAAAGTAAAAAATAAGAATAAACATAATAGTTTATGTAGCATAATATCATTGGCTTAGAGTCCACCACATTGCACAAGACCCGTGCGGCATCTCGAGACCCATCATCCCCGCGGACCAACCTTACCAATCATACGTGCCAAATTGGTTTTGTCTTGCCATGAGCTCATAAGGTGAACGACAATAGCTCCCGACCAATTGTGCCTTTCAAATCGCATCGGTCCCCTTCATAGTCAAATCCAAAACTAGCAACAAGCTCCCTCCCGATGAGTTGTGCCCTTCAAATCGCATAAGTTCCCTTCATAATCAAGTCCAAAATTAACGACAAACTCCCCAAACTTAATCGAGTCGATGTGCCTGACTCGACCAGGCCTTAGTGTCTAAGGCAGAACTCACCTTAATGCTATTGTCGTCCCTACCCATATGGCAAGCTAGCCAGTTGCCCTATTAATTCATTGGGTGTGATACGATCACACAGAAAACGGTCCGTACGTGACAATAAAGTCTATTCCACGGAAATTTGAATTCCATTAACAACCTAAGCTATGATACCTAATGTATTAAAATAATAATAATAATAATAATAATACTAATAGAAGTGGCAGTACAACACTACAGTGTTTCTTTATGAATTGAGTTCTACTATACGTACTTCTAAATTTTACTTCTTTAATTCTATTCTCTGATGTGACAAGTAAAGATGGGTTATCTTTATTATGTGAGTTCAATAAAAAAAAATGTCTACATATAAGAAAGGGGAGTAAAAGTTAGAATATAAAATAGGAGTCCCAGTAGTTATTTTGAGGCTTAGATGGCACCAGAATAAGCTTATGGAAAATTAGTACAAAATGCGTGTCTGAGTAGTTGTAGTTGTTTTGACCCAAATTCAGGTACTACTGATTTGAACAAGATTAAAGTAAATCTAGATTCTCATAAGATATTAAATCTCACAGTATACATATGAGGCTGAGAAAAAGAGTATTGAGAAAGTTTTGAAAAAATATTTATCCTACATTAAAAATTATATTAGTTTAACAGTTTTTGACAATTTTCACAAAAAAAAAATATTGATATTGAGAAGGCCTTGTATGCATTCTTCATTTGAAAAGAAGAATTCTTCAACGTACTTATAACTTCCAAGCTAAGGCTGACAATGTGGAGCTAAATGGATCTTCTGATTTACAAAGAAAATGACTGCGTACAATGTATAAAATTAAACAGGACACAATCAACCTGTTACAAACTACTAAACACCAAAACCATACGCAGCAGATTAAACACAGCAGCCAATGAACGTTCCAAAAACTAAAAAACTCCATAACATATTAGCAGCAAGATGGAGAATACTATGAAGAGCAAATTCTCAGACAAATATCACAATTACAAAAACAATACAGAACGAACTAAAAGCAATAGCAATGAGCAAGCACATGATGTGCTTGAATTGTTGATGAATTTGGTATGACTTTGGATGCTACCTGGGAAACTGCTCACTAATTGACATCTCGTTTCTGGTAGACTGGTTCGACGCATCTGAATTAATGTTGCTATGGATAAAAAATCCTGGGGCTATAGGTATTGGAAGGCTCATGGTTAAGTTACTTAGCATTTGAAGAACTTCACCCATTGTTGGTCTGTCTGTAACATTTTCTTGAACGCACAGCAACGCAATGTGGATGCATTTTGTTATCTCATGCACTGGACTTGATGTACCTCTCAGCATTGGATCTATCACATTTGAAGCCGATCCGCCTTTCCAATGAGTCCAAGCCTGTAACAACATTATATTCACAACTTATTTATGTCAATATAATTAATTTCTTACTCATATGCACATCACTACTAATACTCATACTTACATAACTCAGAAGGTCTTTCATAGATTCTTCATTTTGAAAACGGCTATTCTTCTCTCCGCTTATAATTTCCAAGACTAACACTCCAAAACTATATACGTCTGATCTAACAGAAAATAAGCCTTGACGTACATACTCCGGTGCCATATATCCACTACAATGTGAAGTGATTGAGTGTGTTACTCCAGTATTTGATTAATCAAGTTACTTTATAATGTATAATCTTCCGGCTAAATTTATATTAGTATATATAGAGTACTTACTAGGTACCAACGATTCTGCTTGTAGAGCCTTGAGTTTCATCTAAAGTAAATAATCTAGCTGTGCCAAAGTCAGCAATCTTTGGATTCAAATCTACATCTAGTAGAATGTTACTAGCTTTGAGATCACGATGAATAATGCGAAGACGAGAGTCTTCGTGCAGATAAACAAGTCCTCTAGCAATGCTTTCTATGATCTTGTAACGTTTCCCCCAATCCAAATATCCACGTTTTACAGGATCTGAAATGCAACATTTAACTGATAAGATATGGATTCAAATTCCTAATTCAAAGTGAAAGACTAATTTGAGAACTATTACCAAATAAAATGTTGTCTAGGCCGCCATTCGGAACAAATTCATAAATAAGAATCATTTCTCTTCCTTCCTGGCAGTAACCAAGCAGCCTCACCAAATTCTTGTGTTGAAGCCTAGCCATTAAAGCCACTTCATTTTTAAATTATAGATTACCTTGCCTTGAATTTTCAGATAATCTCTTCACAGCAACTTCTAGTCCGTTTTCAAGTTTACCCTGAATTATTTTGGAGTTCATATTTAAAAAAATTATTGAATTATAGAAAAATAACACTTTAATAAGTTCCTTTAAGAAAAACACTTTAATAAATTTTAATTGTTAGATTTTACCTTGTATACGGGCCCAAATCCTCATTCTCCTAACTTATTTCTTTCAGAGAAGTTATTTGTTGCATTTTGTAGAGTAATCAAATCATATTTCAAAGACTCCACAACACTAATTTCATCAGTAGAGCTAGTTTCTCCCAGAGCTTCACATAGAAACCAAGACCAATCTTTTGAGATTATTCAACTCAAACATTAAATTAAAGTCAAGCGTATGAACAATTGGGTTAAAATTTAAAATCAAATTGGAACTTACTCTTCACATAGCTATTGGCCTTCCTTTTCTGCAATTTTCTATAGATGATAAAAATGCATATAGCAATCCCGATAAGACCCGCAACAATGCAAACAACAATAATGACTGTTTTATTATTACCATCTGGTCCTGCAGCAAAAACAAAATCTTTGGATTATTTGCAGATAAGAAATGTATTGTTGACATGCTATAGGAGTTTTCCAGATGAAGTTAATGAGAGTTAAAAAATGTATTCCCAAAATTTTAATTGCACGATCATATAAGCATATAGTTACTAGGTGGGAGATTATGGGTAAAGACACAATACCCAGTCATATTAGTTGCAGTATGGGAGTTACACACAGGTGAGCTCCTTGTGGACACACAGATCTTTCCAACTAAAGTATTATTGCTTTACTGTGATTTATCCCTCAACTATCTTACTGGGATAGGCGAGGTTTTTGCCTTTTGCGGGCGTGTAAGACTTGTACAAAAGTTTACCTGGTGGTGGTGGCGGCGGTGGCAGTGGAGGTGGAGGTGTTAAAACAGATTGATTTATCAGGGTGTTACTGAAGAAAGTGCTATTCTCATAGCGGAAAAAGCAATTGGGACGCAATACTCTTGCCCCTATCTTGCCTTTACCCTCCGAGCTATTCCATTCAGCGGTGGCATTGTTTAGACAATCAGTGCAATCTTGAACAGATAAATCAGGGGAGCACTGCATATACGCATATATGGTCTGGGAGTCTGGTCCGGCTATACTATCAGCTGCATATTTCAGGAATTGATCGCCATTTGCGGCTCTTCCTCTTAGGCCATTTACCAGATTTGTCAAATCTTCATTGAACTCAACAGCATTCTCATGAGTAATGTTACTATTCTGTTCTTTTACAGGAGTTGTTTGCCAAGAACCGCCTATGATAGATTTATCCGAGTAATATACACTGCAGATATTGTACCATGCGAAAGCCTCCTTCTGAGTAGGACACCAACCTATAATCCTCCGAACAGTATCATTAACACAGCCACGACATAGATTAATGTCGGAATCCCCTCTGCACAGCGCAATAGCGTTAGCCCTGTCTGAGTCTTGCCCAATGGAATCATTATAGAATCCATAGCTATTTAGTTTGTCTGGGAGGGATGAGACTAGTGTTTTAAGGTTGTTGCCGTATGTGCTGCCTCCAGTGTAAGTCCCACTCTCTCCGCATTCATGCCATTCAAAATTCCTATCATAATCATCGGCAGCCATGGCACAAAATACATGCGAACTGAAGATTAGGAAAACAACAATAATCCATTTCTGGAAATCATCCATCACCACGCACTTACTGGATCAACCCCACCCCAGAAGATCAGATCTGCAGACAAGCATGCTAGTTAATTAAATAAGCTAAGGACAGGACAGGACATATTCAACCTGAATTATAAAGGTAAAAATTTTATATTACACAGTGGCGCACATCTTTGAATAGTGACTAGCTTAGCTGCTAGTTTCCCGTCACCCAAAATAAAATTATATTAATAGAATATAAAGCAACAGAGAGCACTTGAATAATTATAGTCTTAACAGGAAAGATAATTAATTAACAAAAGCGAAGCAAATTGATATATACCAGTCAGAGAAAATCCTGTAGCTATAGTGTTCACGGACAATCGCACAAAGGAACAGAGCACCGTTTACAGACGTTCGTCTGGTTAAAAGCTGAACTTCGTCCACGAGCTTTTGGAGTGTCAGAATTCTTCTTGTATGTTGAACTAGTTGTCCTTGCCTGAATCGTATTTTTTTTTATATTATAAATGAAGGGAAAAGTATATATTTTTCGTCCCTAAATATATATTATGGGTATTACTATTTTTAGCTCCTTAGTTGTTAAGAAGTGGTATTTTTGGTTCAATGGATGGACCAGTCAAAATTTCCTTTATTCTTTAGTATTGAATTTTTGTTTTCACGCATTGCGTCAGCCGTCAAGAAAGACCAAATCTTTTACGGAGTATAATTTATATGATGGCCGAATTTCGTCATGAATTTTGTATATTTATAATTTATACCTCAATATGAAGAATGGGTGAATCATGAATGAGAGATTTAGAATCTATTTTGAAACTTGAAAAATAATTTTTGAAAAATGATTTACAAGAGAATGACTCATTTATTAAAAAATATTTTTATTTTTATGATGATTAGCTAAAGATTAGAAAATTATATTTTAATGGGAAGTTACGAAATTTCAATTTTATGTTTGGTTCATTTTCTTGTTTGTTAAATAATAATAAGACTTCAAAAAGTTATTTTTTAAATTTTCAAACGGACTCTTACAGCCCGTTTGGTTCGCTGGAAAAGATTTGAACGAAATGGAATTCAAATTCCATGGAAAACAAATTATCAGGAAAACAGATTCCACTGTTTGGTTGGTGGAAAAGAAATTACTGGAAGTATGAATTCCATTGTTTGGTTGAATTTGG
>CM008334.1:5934401-5944774 GCA_002525835.2 Ipomoea batatas | reverse complement strand
TTTCTTTTCAAATTTGTAGAGTTTGGAAAAATTTGATAGATTGAGCTACAACCAACAAGAGATTGAATGAGTTAAAGACATATGGTCCAAGTATCTTATTAATGAATGAGTTAATAGAATACTAAATTAGGACATTAAATAATTGATGGTTATAATTTTAGTTTTAGATTGGTACTATTAGTATCAATTGTAAGATTTATTGGCTTCATTAATCGTGAGATTATGAATATAAAATTGTGCAGGTTTTAGATATGTATATTTATTTCGATTTTTTAGGTAGAAATTAATAAATTAAATTTTACCACATTGGTTTTTAATAAAATTCGACGTGGTATGTAATTTTTAGTGTGTGTGTGTGTGTGTGTGTCAGTTCGTCTAAAAAACTGACATCGTATCTTTTCATTATTATTTTAAAATAAGATACCACGTCGATTTATCTAATAAGCGGCATGGTATATATATTTACAACGTCGATTTTAGTTAAAAAGGACGTTGTATGTATTATTTAAAATTTCTAAAATAATATACGACGTCAATTTTATATCTTTTATTCATTACGTCTGTCAAAATTACATCGGATAACAACCGACGTCATATGCCCAAAATAATTAACGCTGAAAATGTTTTTTGTGATAGCAAATATATTTATAGGTATGTACTTTTATACCATGGACCCGACCCAATCCCTATACCATGGACCAGACTCATGGACCCGACTCAATCCATGTACCATGGATTCGCTCCATTTCTTAAGTCAGACAAACTATGGGATAAACTCATCAGCAGCCTCATGTGAATCTCTTGAAAGAAGATAGCCTTCTTTTTAGGAGCGGATCTATGAGACGAATATTGCCATTATCTCATAGCAGATCTGATCTTAGAGATGAAGGCTCTTTTGTCTCGGAGCAGATCTCTTAGACGATCCTTTGTTTCCGTTGACTCTAACTAAGATCTTTTCCCCCTAAGTGATTATGATAGAAATGGTTATAATTTTAACATATAAACACTAATTAACAGAGAAAAATTAATATTTTAAATTTGAATGTTGTGTTAGCATATTTAACGGTAGTCACTTAGCCGGTTTGAATGGAGTAAAACTCCGGTCACAACTCACATGTCTTGATTTTATTAGACGGAGAGGAAAATAAAGCAATCAAAACTGTGGCCACATTTTTTTTTTTGAATGAATTAAAGTGTGCCAATTCAACTATATATCTTTTAGAGGAAAATGACTACAAATGTCCTTATATAAGACGCCGTTAAAAACTTTTTGAATACCAATAAACTTTTAAAGACTCTTTAAAAGTCATAATAAAAATTACCGGACTTTTAAAGACTCTTTAAAAATCTTAATCAAATATCACCGGACTTTTAAAGACTCTCTGATCTAAAAGATTGAATTGATTATAAAAGTGTTTAAAAGTCTACAAACTTGTAAGTCAACGGCATTCTTAATCACAAATATCTTTAGTTATATATATAGTTGACATATCTTTCTTAAAATTAATTGAGTGGACATTAACTATTTAAGGATATTAGTCTATGGTAAAAACACAACGCCATATCTCAAATTCAACATGGCTGAATGGCCAAAAAGTCAATGTTAGTTCCCGCATATGACAATTCACATGCATGCGTATGGAACCATTATTTTCCAAACAAGTGGGTAAGAAAAACTCTTCAAATTAAACTCCACCGCTCACGCACAAAGCTAGCTCAACCTCGAAAATAATGGCATTTGTAGCGTTTCTTACAAAAACCATATCGGTCTTTTTTGCTCTTCTGGCGTTTGCGTTGGCTTCTCCACAATGTGTTGATGGATGCTTCACTTCCATATTCGCGTTTGGCGATTCCCTATCCGACACCGGAAACTACATTTCTTTAACCTCCAATGGAGTTTTACAGTATGATGGGATTCCCAGTTGTAGCGTCCCTCCCTATGGGGAAACATTCTTCCATCATCCCACTGGCCGCTGCTCCGACGGCCGGCTTATCATAGATTTCATTGGTACCTCTTACTCTTTTTTTTTTGTCTTGTTTGGTAAATAATTACCCTATCAATCAATTTTGGCCTATTTGATCATTATTAATGGTTTGAATTGGTTAAAAAATTAATATAAGTGTTTGGTTAATAAGTTTTTTTAACTCCAAAATACTAAATTTCAAAAGTCTACTCAAAGCCGTCTTTTCAATTAGCCTTTTGAAAAAAGAAATTATACCAACCAGCTATCAACTAACAGCTAATTTACTAAATAAATTTTTACAATCAGCTAATATTATCAATTAATTATACCTTCTAACCCAATCAGCTAAACAACCATTTACCAAATAGGCCTTTATTTGTGGGCATGCATTATATTGTAAAGGGCACGTGGTTTTGATTTTTATGCTTTCCACTTGCAGCGGAGCACTATGGGCTTCCACTTGTGCCGCCGTATAGCGGTGGCGGAAATGCAAATAATCGTGGAGGAGGAGGTGTGAACTTCGCGGTGGTTGGAGCTACAGCTCTGACAGAGGATGTCCTTGAGGCAAACGGGAGTTACTCTCGGGACAATATCTCCATGATGTCTCAGATCAACATGTTCAAAAGCCTGCTCACATCTATCTGCAAAACCTCAAGTATAACTTTAAGTGGATGATATGTGTTTATTATCTCACCTTTGATATGATTCCCAGCCTTGAAAGAACAATCTTTTTCTTGCAGGTTGTGGCGAAATATTCGACAAGTCCTTAATAGTTTTTGGGCCTTTTGGAGGCGACGATTATGCTTCTGCCATTTTGAGTAAGAGGGTTGAGGATGCTCATCGCCTCCAGCCTCTGGTTATTAAAGCTGTTGCATCTGCACTTGAGGTCAGCCTTATACTATTAGGAACTTAAAGAGGGTTTAGTAGGTGAGATGACCGGGTCCTATATATAAAGGGTCCTGCTCAGGTGCGAACTATGGCTCAAGAGAGAATTGAGATCATTTCGCAGCCATCCACGTGCTCAGATCAATGAATCATATGTAATTTTAAAAAAACGACCCGATAGCATTTTCGTAAATAACTCGAACTTTGGTGCAAGTAATTGTGTTATAAGTGCACATAGTTTCAGTTAAAAGTGCACTTAGTTTCACTTACAAGTGCACCAACTTTTCACTTACAATTGCACTTATTTTCACTTACAAGTGCAAGCAATTTACCTTGTTAACATTTATGCACCTAGGCGCACCCACTTAGAACGTTAGGTACAATTAGTTATAACATTAAGTGCACTTAGTATTGAGCTCCGAGTACATTTTACTTGCACTTGAAATACATTTTAGTTGCACTTCTGCACCTATTTTCACTTACAATTGCAAGTAATTTACTTTGTTAACATATGTATATATAATTGATCATATGAGAACAAGTGTATAGGAAAAAACTATGAACTAATCACAACTTTATATTTGGAAAAATTGAACGTACCAGATCAGATTTTTTTTAAAAAAAATATTGTGTCAGTTTCATAATTATCAACAACTTTACTGTACAAATGTGAACACTAAAATATGTGATTTTTAAACTCTTTTAGGTTTGCACATTTAGTATTATCGTTTTGCACATTTAGTGCTAACATTTTGCATATTTACTATCTAAAGTTTGCACTAGCAAAAATACGAAAGTACAGTGGTCTAGTGGTTCACTTTTTACTGCTTAAGGTTTAACATTTATAATTTAGATTTAAAATTTAGCTTTTTTTTGTTGATTTTATAGAATTTACTAAGTTTGCATATTTAGTTGTTAAAGATTCCATAATTAAGTGTTAAAGTTTGCAGTTGATGATAATTACGAAACTACCACCGTGCCTTTTTTTTTTCTTTTTTTTTTAGATCTGATCAAATTCGTCGAATTTTTACGGATGTAAGGATGAGATTGGTTCATATTTTTCTTCTATGGAAGTGTTCTCACAGGATCCACAACATACGCGCGCGCGCACACACATATTGGGATAAGAGATCAGATGCGAAGAGGGCCTTAGATAAAAAAAAATAGTGTTAAATCTCCGCCATTGATCTAGTCCAAATCAATTGTCTAGAATGAAGAAAAATTTAAAAACAAAAAACTGGCGGCGTTATGGCATTTTAGTGTAAATAAGTTTAGATGGTCTTTGTTTTCAAATGCACATTTTCCTTCTTCGACTACATATTTTTCCTCCTTCGAGTGCAGTTTTTCTTCTTCGAGTGCGTATGTTTTGTCTCAGTACATATTTCCTCCCTTTGAGTGCAAAATTTTAGCTTTCGAGTGCACATTTTTGTGTATTCAAGTGCATAATTATGAACCAATGTTTATTATATCTTTCATCTTCTTTTCAATAACATATAACTAAATTCGTAATGAAATTTGTTAGTTTTACAAACGATTTGTAAGGGTAATTATTCCTTCAATAACACTTAAGTTGAAGAACTTTTTTTTGGTACAATAATTGCTCCAATTGCACTTCTTTGTGCCTTCGAGTGTAGAATTTTTGGCTTTCAAAGGCACATTTGTGTGCCTTCAGGTACACATTTTTGTGTCTTCAAGTGCATATTTAATTATGGCCCAGTTTTTAAAATATTTTTTGACTTTCTTTTCAATAACTTATAACTAATTTTCTAAAGAAATTTGAGAGATTTACAAACAATTTGTAAGGGTAATTGCTTCAATAACACTTAAGTTGAATAATTCCATTTTTTAGTAATTGCTTCGATTGCACACTTGTGTTCATTCGAGTGCATAGTTTTGTTCTTATTAGTGCATATTTTTTGTAGATTCGAAGTGAAAATTGTTTTTAAAGCAGTAGCTTTGGACGAAATTAATGGTTGAGATTTATGCGCGCGCGCGCGCACACACACACACACACACACACACACATATATATATATATATGAGATCAAATGCTAAGACACTCTTAGGTAGAAAAAAAAGGATTAAATCTCAGTCATTGATCTAATCCAGATGAACTGTCTATATTGAATAAAAATTAAAAAAAATACACTGAATTTATCATAATTTTGTGTAAGTCATTTTTTTTGTTGTCTGGCTGTATTAATTTCCTTGTTCAAGTTAATATTTTTCGTTATTAGAGTGCATATTTTTGTCTCTTTGACTCCATATTTTTTACTTCGAGTGCATATTTACTTTATTAGCTTCTAAAAAGATGGGTGCATTATTTTCTTCTTCAAGTGCATATTTTTCATTCTTCGAATTCATATTTACTTTATTAGTTTCTCAAAAGATGAATGCATTATTTGCATTCTTCAAGTGCATATTTTTCCTTATTCAAGTGGATATTTTTGTCTCTTCAATGCATAATCTTTATTAGCTTCTCAAAAGAGTATTTATGGTGCATAAATTTAAAATTTGAGATGCATAACTTTAAACTTACAGGTGCATAACTTTGAACCTTTAAACGCATAACTTTAAACATTAATGTGCATAACTTTAAATCGTATGGTGCATATCTTTGGTTAATCTTTTAAATTGTTAATTCCAATTAGTTGATTAAAGCCTAATTAAGGTTTTTGGTTATCAATTCAGTGTGCGAATGATTTCATTAAGTATTAATAATGGTTGAATTTGATTGCGGAAGTGTTCCTCACCTTAATTGTTCGATTGCAAAAGTGTTTCTCACCTTCAGGCTTGCGATTTGAAGAACTCAACTACCAAGAAACATTTTAATTTTAAATTCTCCTTCATTCTAGGCGATTGATCTAGATTAGATCAGCGAGCTCAGATCTGTATGTATGTATGCATTTATGTATGGTTGAGTTTACATCAATGGATGATGATTTTTGTAAAAAAGGTTTTAAATTTGAAATATTTATAAAATTGAGACATCTCTTTTCTCCTTATGTTTCAATAGTTAATTAATTTATCCAAATAAATGTGTCTGACCAATCCATAAAAAAAAACAAAAAAAAAACAAAAAACAAAAAACAAAAAACAAAAAACAAAAAAAAACTAGAGAGCATGTTATCACCTATATATATAGTCTGATTCATATGAGAACCACTCCCAAGTGAGAACCTGTGATCTAACCCGAGCGGTCCATTATACAATATCTAATGGCTAATATTTAATAGTTTTAAATGTTTTTTTTTTAAAAAATTAATTTAAGTGGTGGGGGAATGAGAATAATTGTATTTAGTTTTTCCTTGCAGGAGTTTCCGTTATGCTCTTTGTTTTTAGGCAATTTTTAAAGATTTTCCGACCATTTTCCATCGTTCTTCCTTTGTTTTTATTTATTTATTTATTTTTTTTGACGTCGGTGGTGACTGCTTAGCATGGTTTCATGTTTCTACTCTCCATTTTTGTTTCTGTGTTTTTTTTTTTTGGCGATTCGTTAGAGTATGATTTTGATTAGATTTATTGATACATCTGTAATTTTAGGAGGAGGGTGTATCGTAGGCCGTTAAGCAGTGCATTGGGGTGTAGCTGTACTTTTGGTGTAGCATCAATTTAAATATGTCATATGGGCATTGAAAAAGGAATATTAAATCTTGAGTTAAAAGGAACGATATCAAAAGTAATCAATCAATTCATGCCTTTTAAATATTGTCATGTTTTATTCATATATTGATAAGGAAAGCATGTTTTAGCTTCTTTTTTGTTTGAAGATAAACTTAGCATGTTTTAGCTTAATTATGCTTATTCGTGAAAATTTTAGAACTTTTATGGACAGTGACAATTAAATTTATCAATTATTTATGCACGTATTGATGAATATTTTACGGATGTAAAGAATAAAATATAATATTTGTGGTGATGATGCTATGCAGGAACTAATTAAGCTAGGTGTTGTAAACCTCATGGTGCCTGGGATGATGCTAGATGGGTGCATAGGAGTTTCATTAACAGCTTATTATGGTTCAAATGAAGAAGATTATGATCCGATTACTGGTTGTCTCACTTGGCTTAACGAATTTGCACAAAAACATAATGGATTGCTTCGAAAAGAGTTGACTCGGATTCAAGAACATTATCCTAATGTTTTTATTACTTATGCTGATTATTACAATGCGGGATTAGAACTTTTTCTCTCTCCCAAAAAATATGGTTAGTACAACTCCTCCAACTACTCTTCAATTCAAAATTATGGAGTATAATATATTTAAATTTTAACAAAATAAAACATTTTACTAAACCTTTTTTTTTAAAGCATTATACTAAACCTTTACTTCTAGGTTATTCAAGAATTTTTACCACTAGAAAGTGGTTTTAATTGACATAGTTTTCTGACCAATTTGGAGAATTAAAAAATTGGTTGTTACGTTGCTTTTATTAACTACTTGTCGTAAGTGGTTAGTAGCACTAATTAACTATCATCAAAAGTCGCCAAAAAAGAAAACTTAACATGTTAGATCATCATGTGTTTTAATGAAGTTTCAACCACTAGTAGTCGAATTCTTTTTGAAGTAAATTTAATAAAAATTGGTAGAAAATATCTGGTGACCATAGTTAGAAATTATGAAATACTTGTAATATTTGAAACCTTTTTTTAAAAATAATCTGAAATAATAAGTAATATTTCAATTAATAGTTGGGGAGTAACAAACGCAGCAATTTTTATTATATTCTCAATTATTATATAATATTAATATTAATTAATAATGGGAACTTTTATATATACCAGTCATACTTGATACCTTTGTACTAAGGGTCACACTTGTGTGAGACCGTCTCACGGATCCTTATCCGTGAGACGGGTCGGGTCGGGTCGAAACAACATGCAACTGTCATACTTATATGTGCAAATATCATACTTATATGCTCAAATATAATACTAATCATGAATACAATTTTTGTTACTTATAAGAAAAAAAAAGTATTACATTTTTCATAATAAGTAATGTTAACAAGTGCCCCTTACTTATAAGGGAAAATATAATACTTTTGAGGATAAATGTAATACTTTTAAATCAAATGTAAAAGTATTGCATTTTCCCTTAAAAGTATTACATTTACCCTTATAAGTAACAAAATTTTTATTCCTGATTAGTATGACATTTGTGCATATAAGTATTACATTTTTATTTTGACCCGACCCGTCTCACGGTGAGACGGTCTCACACATGTTTTTGCCTTGTACTAAATATATCACTGGAGAATACGTTTTCCTTTCATGGCTTTATGTCCCACTATTAATTGCCTTTAATTTTGTTTTGTTTCTCCTTTCATGGCTTTCTCCTAAATATATAGATTCTTTATTAAATATGGACATATATATGGTCAGTGAATTCATCAGTAATTCATAAAAATAAATAGTGTTTCTTTTTTCAATTCAAAAGTGATTACTAAAAAGTTATATTTGTGTAGCTTTTTTATTTTTTATTTTTTTAGTCCACCTAAAAACATTATCTACATTCCAAAAATAATAATAATTATATTTTTTTTTATTAATCGTTATACCATGGATCATGGTCCATCTTTTAATATAGATCATTAACATTGAACTTTCGATCATTTTTTAAAAATTCATTTGTAAGTATACTATCAGAATATAAACTTTTATTGTATTAACAATTAACATTTAGTATATATTAAACGTATACATTACAATGTACACCATGTTGCATAGAATAATTTGCCTATTTTTATCATTCCCATGTTTACATTTTTGTAGGTTTTAATGATGAAAGTAGACTTATTGCTTGTTGTGGAAGTGGAGGTCCATACAACGTGGGCGATGTAAAATGTGGGTATCCATCCTCGCATGCCTGCGATGATCCTTCATCTTATATCCAATGGGATGGTGCACACTTGACACAGGCAGCATATGAATGGATTGCTAAGGGTTTGCTAAGTGGGTTATATACTTACCCAAATATTACTGCCTCTTGCTCTACTTCTGCTATGTGGATATAATAATTGCTATTATGCTATGGTGTTTGGAGGGATAATAAAATTGCTGTTTTTATTTTACTCTTCAGATATTATTATTGTTTAGGGATTGTGTGTGTTGTGAAATGAAATACTTTGTGGTTCAATAAATCAATATTTCTTATTTTAATAAATTAAATATTTTTTTTATTGTATATAATTTTTTGTTCTCGATCATCTTGTTGCACATAAAAGAAAAACACAAACCCTGATGGATGCCGTGCATGCGCTTGTTATGGGCACATACAATGGAGCTTTTTATTCACATTTTCTTAGGATTGATTTTTTTTTTTCCTTTTTTTTTCCCTCCTTTTTCTCTCCCGTCTTTGTTCTAGACAAAAATTTTGACAAAAACTCTAAATTAGTGCTAACCATTAGTGTAACTGTGTAAAACATTTTACTTTTGTCAGTAATGTTATGTTTTATATTATATAGTCCTAAATATTTATTGTTAATAGCTAGTCAATGTTCAGTACCTATAGAATAGGAGAGGTTATAGCTAACTCTCATATAGGTACTAGGACTCTGTAATTCAGTTGTATTGAATCAGATTCTACGTTCATCTGGTATCAGCCTAGGTTACGATCCTCTCTCCTCCCCTACCTTCCCGTAACTTACCCGAATCTTTTTTTTTCCGATGGCTACACCATCCGGCGAGGGAGCGATCACCCCCTCCATTGCCGCTATACCGTCACCGACTCCCACCCTCTCATTGGCAAACCACCATGTCTCCATCAAGTTGAATGCCCGGAACTACATTTACTGGAGGACACAGATTCTTCCACTCTTACGCAGCCAAGGTCTATTGGGATATATCGATGGCTCACTGCCATGCCCACCCGCCACCCGCCACCCTCCCCGCTGCTGCGCCGGCGACTGCTGCGGCACCTACCATCCCGAACCCTACCTACCTGCCGTGGATCCAACAGGATCAGGCGATCCTCTCGCTTATAGTCTCCTCGCTTACAAGCGAGGTCATGTACCTGGCGGTTGGAAAGGAGACGTCGCACGCCGTTTGGGATTCCATCACGGCGGCTCTTGCGTCGCAGTCTCGTATACGTTCATCACTTTCACCTATAATACATTTTACTTGCAATTGTAATACAATTTACTTGCAATTAGGTTCACTATATGAAACTGCTACTTGCACTAGTAATACATTTTACTTGCACTTTGATGTTCAATTATTTACGAAAGTGTCACCGCTTTTTTTTAAATTAGTTTTTGATCCCTTAAATCTGGACATATGAATAGATGACATGCGTTCTCATTTCTTTTCTGAGCGAATGTTTCGCCATAAACTCACTCCTATATATGTGTGCGTGCGCATGCACATATATGTATATATGCATGCACAACATAGCAATTTCTTAATGTCAACATACACAACATAGCAATTTCTTGTCGAGTCAAATTACGTATGAGAGACAAATATGTAATTTGAAAAACCTTATCCAGATAGCTCCTTTATTGCTTTATTGTTCAACATGA
>CM008334.1:5881748-5895114 GCA_002525835.2 Ipomoea batatas | reverse complement strand
AAAAACCGTACCGTATAGGTGATTCCTAAATTCAATACCTGAATTCTTTCATCATCAGGATTTTCGACGGAACAACGTTGAAACTTGTCGGAAATTTTGTTGACTAAAGCACGCATGGGATCGAAAATGGAGAGGGCGGCGTGGGAGTTTTGGGCTTGGACATGTTTGCGTTCTCTTGCAACCTTAATTTTCTTGATCAGTTTCTTTAGCTGCCAATAGTTTAAGAAAGCGTCCTTCCACTCGGGTATAAGTTGGGCTTCCAGCTCTTTCGAGAATTTCACCATTGCAGAACAGAGAAAAAAAGGTTGTCGGAGAAGAGGATGAGGAAATGAAGTAGAATATATATGAAGGTCTAGTGGGGAGTTTCAACGATCAGTATTTATAAAGGCACAGAGGGGGTGGGGGAATATCTCTCCAAATATTTCTGACGTGGCCTAATATCTTTGGCCACAAAACCACAACAAAAGCAGTGTAATAGAATTCTTCGGAAAATATTCTCAAAAAAGAATTCTTCGGAAAATAAGCAGCATAGGTGTAAGAGGTTTGATTTATGGTAAAGCCTATGGCCACTACTAAAACTCCCATTGTTTTTTTTTTTTTGGTAAAGACTAAAACTCCCATTGTAATAATCTTATAATGGTGCGTGTCGGGATTGCCACCGGATTTTCAAGTAATATATCTCCCTTTTCTTTTCTTTTATTTTATACTTTTAAAGGTGTGAAAAGTCTTATTAGTTTGGTCTGCAAGGAGGGAAGGTAGCTCAATAAATCCGCATGAAGAGAAGGCGGCTCAACGGGTCTGCATATAGAGAAGGCTGTGAAAAATTATAATTAGGCCTGGAATGGCAGCCCAATAGGTCAACATGTAGGAAATGCGATGAAAAGTACTCATAGTTGGGCCTGCATGGAAGGAAGGCAGCCCAATAAGTTCGCATGTAGGGAAAGCGGGTGAAAAGTTCTAGTTGGGCCCGAATGAAGGGAGTGTGACCCAATAAGTTCAGACGTAGGGAAGGAGATGAAAAATTCCAGTTGGGCTTGCATGGAGAAAAGACAACCCGATAAGTCTGCATGTAGGGGTATGTAGTTAACAATTTATGTATTTGTAAACAAATTGAAAGCACATAAATGGTAATTATAGATTTACAGACACATAACATAAAGGAGGCCATTCAACGGATCAGAAAACTACTCAGGCGAACCACTCAAGGAATTGGTGATGACCAGAATGTGGTCTACGACGTGGCACATGGAGAGGTATCTGGCGGGAGAGTGCTATACATAGTGGGGCACACGTATGGCTGAGGAGGGCAGAGCGTTGTGGTCCTCGCACCTATCCTTGACGTGCAGCCTTAAGAGTTGTGTCCATTATGAACCTACTACATACAATGTGAATGAAAAATACATGATGCACATCTAGTTTAGTTGTATGGACATTAAGGTTTTGGTTTAAGGACATATTGAACAAATATTATGAACATAATAAATGATGAATGTTATTAAACCTTATGTCTCTATAGTATAATGTTTATGCACATTAAGCTTTGTTTTCTGTGAACACAGAGAAATAACATATTATGAGCCTACTAGAGTGAATGTAAATACATATATATGGTGGTGTTTATGACCATATAAAACAAATATTATGGACATAGTATAAGATGAATGCTGTTTAACATGATGCATTAGTAATATAATGTTTATGTACATTGAACATTATTTTTATGAGCATAAAAAAAGGAACTTTATAAACCTACTATAAAGTAAATAGAAATGCATTTACATATAGTTTTTATTTTATTTTAATTTAAATTTAAATTTTTATTGATATTAATATTTTGGTTTAGGGACATATAGAACAAATAGATTAGAACTAATCCAGCATAGTTCTATCACTTTCGTGAAAATTTCACATTTAGTTCCAGACTATCATTTTTACTTTTAGCCATCCCAGACTTTTAATTTTTGAAAACTTTTAACCCTTTTGGTACATTTTCCGCTCCAAAGTCTGTTTTAGGTGAGGTAAAACCATCCAGTAAACTTTTTTCTCCAAAAGTCATTTATACCATTGATGAGATAAAACTCCAAATTTCCTCAATCCAAAGCTTTGTTCTTATTCTCTTCTCTCCCAACCAAAGAATGAAGCATAAAAGAAAAAGCACTGAATGAGGGGATCGGATACGCCTTATTGAGTGAAATCTTAGCTTGAGCGATTTTGTAGGGCGAGCATATGCTAGACGAAGGGTTGGTGGTGTTGCATGAGGGGATACGTCACTTGCATGGCTCTCCCTTCACGGCGGTGAGCATTTGTTTTTACCAAAAAAAAACTAATTCTTTTCAAAACTATAACGGGATGTTTGGTTCACGGAATAGACAGGGAATGACATAGCATTCCCAGTAATAGCCTATTCCGTTGTTTGGTAGACATTTGTATTCCCAGGAACATTGTTCCTGGGAATGAGCTATTACCCTTGCAAGGGTAATAGCTATTACCAGCACCCCCTGGTATTAGCCTATTACTGGCGTATCAGGAATAGGTATTTTATTTTATATACAACTATACAAGTGCCAAGGACCTTGTGGTCCAGTGGCATCAAACATTTCCCTTTATATGGGAGGTGGTGGGTTCGCCTCAGTGGAGGCAATACTGACTTTTGTGCTTCAATAAGGTGCAATATTCGTATAATATTATTAGATCGATAATTAATAAAATGATAAAATCAACTTATACAACATGTATCTATTTGATGGTTTTACCGGGACCGCGTCCACCATAAATTGGGTATAAATATACAGAATGGGAAAAGAAATAAATGTACAGAATGGGAATAGAAAAATAACAATATTATTGCTCAGAGTACTAATATACACAATGCACAAGATAACAGTCCAAAGAATAATAAATAAATAAATAAATAATATGTGCTATACCCCCAAATTAAATAATGGACTAGGAATAATAATGTTATAGCTAAGAATCGAACATTAGTTTTAACGTTGGAAGTTAGGACCACTAGACTAGGATGTATTGTAGTAAAGACTATATAAGTGATGTCTAAAGAGAGGACAAATTTGCCTATTTATAGTGTAGATGCAGTCCTTGATGCTTGACAAGTGTATGCCATTGGTTAATTACTTTTCATTCTTGATCATACATGTGTTTCCATACTACTTTGCCGCCAACGCCCTCCACTTGAATAAATAGATCGAGCATCATGCCCTTTGGTACATAATATGAGTAGCTTGGCGGATTGAGTTGAGACTTGTGTTGTTATCCAATAGGTCGTGGATTTGAACCTTAGCTATTACATTCCTTTAATATTTTGCTCCCCTTCACACCACCCCTTCAACTTCGGTTAAGACCTTCTCAATAAAATGGACCCTAGGATCCCATGACCTTATCACGAGTCCCTCAATTTCTCTGGTTGTCATTGATGGGCAAAGAAAGTATAGACACTCCCAAACATCTACACACCTTGATCCCTAGACTCCTCCGCTGACAAGATAGCATGCTTCTTGCTGCATTTCATAAGGTGGTCTGTCAACATGAAAATGCCATACTTATATGCGCAAATGTCATACTTATATGCTTAAATGTAATACTAATCATGAATAAAAATTTTGTCATTTATAAGAGAAAATGTAATACTTTGAAGAAAAATATACAATAATAATTTTGCACTTTGATGTAAAAGTATTATATTTTCCATGAAAATATTATATTTTTCATAATAAGTAATGTTTCCTTACTTATAAGGAAAAATATAATACTTTTGAAGAAAAAATGTAATACTTTTAAAAGTATTATATTTACCATTATAAGTTACAAAAATTTTATTGCTGATTAATATTAGATTTGACCATATAAGTATGACATTTGTGCGTATAAGTATTAAATTTTCACC
The DNA here is from genome assembly GCA_002525835.2 of Ipomoea batatas. Lineage (NCBI taxonomy): Eukaryota > Viridiplantae > Streptophyta > Magnoliopsida > Solanales > Convolvulaceae > Ipomoea > Ipomoea batatas. The sequence goes on along the minus strand of CM008334.1, from coordinate 5,891,213 downwards.
TTGACTCGATCTGATTTGACCCGTCTCAAAGTGAGACGGTCTTACACAATTTTTTGCTTTCTTTAAATAACATGTTAAGGATTGTGAAATGAGAAATGGGGAAAAGAGAAATAAGAAACACGGAATAACAATTTTAAAAAATATTGAAAATGAAGTGTGGGGAAAAGGTTTTTTTTTAAAAAAAAAAAAAAAGAGAGAGAAGAAAGCAAATCCAATTTTAATTCCACAACTATTAGTATAATAACACCTTTTGACCCCAAGTTTAATGCTGAAGAATGTCATCATACAATGCAACTTCCATTTTACGACCAATTTTTGTCCACAAGTTTAGTTTGGACACAGGGTCAGGGGAATCGTCACTTGTGGAATGGAATTCGGGTTCTCTTGGAATTCTTTCCCACAAAGATAGCTCACTTGCCACTTGAGCTACCCCATTGGGTTAACTATCGTTTTCTTCCTTAATTTATATTTGTATCCCTTTCTGGCAAGGTTGCAAAAATCGCTAGGCTTTTCTTCTTCTTTTTTTTTTTTTAAAATTCGCTAGGCGCCTTTTTTTTTTTAATTTTAAAAAAAATTAAAAATAATATTTTAAGTGTTAATAATTGTAAAGTGTTTAATATTGTAAGTTTTTACACTTTAATAGTTAAATAGATAATACTTATTAACTTATTAGTTATTATTTATTAATTATTAGTGAATTACCTATTAGTTTAATTTAGTTATTACTTATTATTTTATTAAGTTATTACTTTTTTTTTGAAAACCATTAAGTTATTACTTATTAGTTATTACTTATTAGACTATTAGAGTATTAGTTAATACATTATAAAATTAATAGTTTAAATGTTTAAGACTTATAATAATAATAATAATAATAATAATAATAATAAACAGTCGGCCGGTGACCTAGGTGGTCTAGGCGCCCGACCGCGGAGGAGGCCGATTTCGGCCTTCCTCAACGCGGTCGGGCGCCGCCTAGCGCCTAGGCGCGATTTTTGCAACACTGCTCTCTGGGTGCCATTGATGAAATAAAATGGAAATTATGGGTACTATCAACTGGAGAATGAAGCTTTGAGCAATTGAGCCTGTTGATTGCCGGGCCTACAGTGCAGTTAATTTCTCTTCAATTTTCAAGCTGCAAGTCTATAGATCATTTTTTATTTATTTTTTATTTTTTAAAACGTTAGATTTTTTTTAATAAATTATTCTTTATTGAATTATTGGAGATGGATTCATCTATTCTCACCATTGTAAAAAGTCTAAGGTCCTGTTTGGTAAATGGCTGTTAGCTGATTGGGTTGGCTGTTTGGGTTAGAAGGTATGATTTGTTGATAATATTGGCTGATTGTAGAAAGTTGTTTGATAAATTAGCTGTTAGTTGATGGTTGTTTGGTATAATTTCTTTTCTCAAAAAGCTAATTGAAAAGGCTACTTTGAGTAACCTTTTAAATTTTAGCATTTTGGAGTTACAAAAAGCTTATTATTTACCAATTAATAGTGGTCAAATAAGCTAAAATTGGCTGATAGGCTGATTATTTACCAAACAGGGCCTAAGTATTGTAGTTAAATGGTAGCTAAATCATCTCCCATAGCACTATGCTTTTACTGCTAAGGAAAATGAAATACATTGCAATTGTTGGCCCCTGCACCAATAAATCCTGGCTCCGCCCCTGTGAACAGATACTACATTGTAACAAAAAAAAAAAAAAAAGGAGCTCACCTATGGCAACATATGAAAAGTTAGATTCTTACTAATTTTTTTAACAACATTCTTACTAATTTTTTTAACAACATCATATATATGTCAAGTAATAGTTTCCCTTATTCAAGTATGTGAAGCATGTGCAAAGATAAAAACTTGTAATATGACTTTCGGCTAACATTCAAATCAAAGTTACATTGTTTCTTTCTTGTCTGCATGTTTTTTTGGACAACATTATTTATATTTCTTTCTTTGCTCCCAAAAAGTTACCCGATAAAACATATGAGAGGATTAAATCACTGACCTTGAGGCTCGATCTTTGCTTACTGTGCGTACAAGGAGCCATATAAATCACTGAACACAGTGGCTGGACCTTTGATCACTGTGCAAGAGGAGCCCCTCACTTTGAGAGGTTGCCCGCACATTGCCACTAGTGAGATTCAATCCCTAATCTTTGCTCTCAAACTTCATCCATATACCTATGACCAATTGGACAGGCCATTTGTTTATATTTCTTTCTTAGCTACATGTTTCGTTGGTAAAAAAAAAAAAAACAATTTCACACCTGGTGGCTTTACTTTTCCAAAGCAATATACACAACACACGTGTAGTCCATGATAATGGATTCATGGTGGATTACAAATTGCCTAAAATACTTTATCTGGAGGCGCACCACAGTAACAACCCATAGAACTCTTACTAAATATGCACTTCACTTAATTTTCAATTTTGACGACGTGGACTATGATGAAATTTTGACTAATAATTGTGTTTTATTTTATTTTGTCTAGTTTAATGCATTCTTAATCAATCTTTTGATTTTGATATTTTTAAATCTTGTGACACATTGTAATAGTGGAAAGGAAGAACAGTACGCAGTAATTTATTATTGTTCGGAGAATATTTTAATTAAAGAAATAAAGCATTTATTATTTTTATTTTTTTTTTCATATTGCTTGTATTGGCAATTCGTATTCAATTTGTTTTTGTCAAGCCACGAGACTGGATCGGTGCAATTAAGGAGCAAAGTGCTGGATTGTTGACAATATTAATTTTTTTTTTATAAGAGGGGGTTCGAACGGCCGCTCACACCAACCAATCTTGTTGGTATTCAAATCCATTTGATCATGGTACATTTATTTTATTTTGTGTGTTTATATTATACAAGTTCGAGCATCCCACCACCTTTACTCTAATAAAATCCACATAGGCTTGATATCATTTCTTCTTTATCTAATTAATGACCATTATAATTTCATTCAAATGTTTCTATTCAATATTATATAATTTCTATATAAATTAAACATGATGAACAATATATTATTATATTTGTTAGGTCGAGGAGACCTAATTTACTTATCATTCGTGCATTACGGTTTTGCCACTAATTTATTCAATCATTAGGGACATAGTTTTTTTTTATGTGAATTTGTAAAAATAAGTTTTTTTTTTTTTTAAAGAATGTTGGACTTGGACATGTAACATGTAATACTTTTTAGTTAAAATATAACATTTTTTAATTAATTTATAAAAAATTACATTTTAACTAAACATATAATAATACATCTCATTTGAAACAGTTGGACACAAGACTTACTTGAATTTGTAATGCATACCGCGCAAATTAGACAAAGTAATGAAGTTTTTCTTATGAAAATACCAATTTTGTTTCGTTTTCATTTTTTTCTTAATAGCGCCGGACCTTAGTTCTCAAAAATTGAGGGTAGTTTACTTCATTTCTCTGTTTTTCTATTTCCAGTTTTTCATTTCTCCATTTTTCTATTTTTCCATTTCTCTAGTTTTCTAAGAAAGAATGGGGAAAAACATAAGAAAAAGAAGAATGGGAAAAAGAGAATATATAGAGAAGCTAGGCGCCTAGCAGGATTCGATTACACGACTTCGCGGATGAATCACTGTTCACGCGTGTCTTCCATATCTCCATTTGAAGAATATTATTTTTCATCTCTCGAAATTTGTATAAAAATTGAAAGAATGGAGTGAAGAATAAAATTGGAAGAATCGGTTTAGTAAACAACTTCTCCAATTTTTGTTTTTCCACTTCTTCAATTCTATATTTTTTTGAAAAATCCTCTATTTTTTCAAGTTGATAAACGGCCCCTGAATCTTCAAGAAAGCCATCTGCAAACAGTTTAGTTGTAAAGGTCGTTCTTTTTCTGAGGGCTAGTGTTTCAGTTGTAAAGGTCATTCTTTTCTTTTTCTGAGGGCTAGTGTTTGTTTGTTTGTTTGTTTTGTTTTTTTTTTTTTTTTTTTTTATGAGTACTACTGACTCTGTTACAATGTAGTATCTGTTCATAGCTACTTTCTCAACTTACTGAAGCACAATGAGATGTAGTATCTGTTCATAGCTACTTTCTCAACCTACTGAAGCACAACGAGTCAACAGTTACCTCCACTGAGGCTCGAACCCACTCCCATCATCCATGTGAGAGTGTTAATCGGGACACCGGATGCCACTTGACCACAAGGTCTTTGGCAAGGGCTAGTGTTTGTTTAGTCGAAAAGAAAAATAAAAAACAAAATCAAAAAAATCAAAAAACAAAAACACAGAAAAAAAACAATTAAATAAAATAAAAAGAAAAGAAAAAAAAATCTTTTTCATGGCTTTAAACTTTGTTAGAATATATATATGTTTTAAAATATTGGGGGTGAGAAAAACGATTTTCTTGTTATTAATAAATCATAGGTAACGGCGGGAGGTTGACAAAAAAAATTGTAACAGTACAATAGACATCTTTATTTATAGTCAAAGATTTTTAAAGTCAAACAAAAAAATATGCGCAGCCAATTTCGTAATCGTCTTTAATTATGCAATACAGACAAACAAAGTCCAAATTTCTGTGAATGCGTCTTTAGTACCGTGTTGCAGACGCATATTATATAATTATTTATTGGAAAAATAATGTGTCTTCTTGGGCGATCGTCGACGGTAGCATCTTCAGTGCATACGAGTCTAAATTTTTTTGCCTCATTTTAAGGTGTTATTTGCAGCTTTCCTTATCTTCAAGAGATAACATTTAGGTTGCAAACTCACATCCTATTCAATGTGGGACAAAATGTTACTTAAAAAGCTTTTCCAACTCTATTTTTTCAATTCAAATGAGTAGAGATAATCAATTTCTTATCCACCCATTATTTATTTTGAGCATATAATATATTAAATTAAATATCTAACTTTGGAAAACCCGAATCCACTTTGGCTTGACCCAAATTGGAAGTGAACTCACCAAAAATTATACTACAAAAAGACGACTTTAAATGTTAATTTAAGATAATTTTTTCAACAATCCTCCAGATAAATGAAATTAATTTTTCTGGATTGAAAAATGACATAATAGTGTTCAACGGATGATGCCTACATAAGATAGGTAGGTGTTATCCTTTGAACCCTTCCATGTAAAGATTTATTTACTTTATTGGTTGTCTGGTAGAATACGATGCATTTGAATCGTACTACTGTTTGTGTAAATGATAATATATCTTGCATAGGAACTTCCAAACTTTTGTTCGGTTGTAATGGGTGTGTTCATTTTGGCCATTTATATATAGACACACATGCATACACTTTTTAAATATAAAAATTGTAATATACAATTATTTTATATTTAAAGAATAAAATGCATTAAAGTTTTGATTTATTTAAAGTTGTTTTATTTTTAAATTTTTCTACACATCACACATATAAATTACTAAGGGTGTGTTTGGTTGACAAATTTATATATTAGGCCGGAATGGTATCAAAAGCATTGTTATTGTTTGGTTGACATGATTTTAAAGCACTACTATGAGTTTTGATTACTCCATTAATTCCAAAACACATTCCCTAATAAAATAAGGGTTTCATTTCGCTTTCTCCTCCGCTTCCCCAACTATTAATAATCATTCTCATTCCACCCTACTACCAAACATGCAAAATATTTTCAGCAAAATCCATTACCATTATCAAGTATTTGATACCCATTCCGATTCTGATTCCGATTCCCATGTGCGAACCAAACACACCCTAATGTTAAAAAAAAAAATTGAGTACTATTGACTCTGTTCATACTTACTCACACAAAGTCAATGATACTTTCTCGACCTACTGAAACACAAAGAGCACAAAGATGTCCCCACACTGGAATTTGAACCTGAGACCTCTTATTTGAGAAGTCATAGCTATGCCGCCGCTCGATCACAAGCTAGTCTTTGGCAATTTTTATTTTTATTTTTAAATTTGAGGGTAAAAGGTAAATTATTTTCTTGTAAATAATGGGAGTGTTTGGTAAACAACAAAAATAATACTAATTATTAAATTTTTTGACCAACTTTAATTGTTTAACTTAGTTAACTAACTATATACAATAAGTGCTTGGTTAGCAAATGTTTGACTTTGCTCTGGTTAATGTCAATAGCTAAAAATGAAAACATTGATAATAGCAAATTAAAGCCATTAAAGTTTTACTAGAGTTAGAGAATGATTTGGTCTGGCAGGAAGTTAAATTTATTGGAAATAGGAATTTGCCTTTTAATTCTAATAATACAAAATTAGTAATAAATGATTAAATCTAATAATATAATTATTATCAAAATTTAGGACAATGTGATATAAATTATTACTTAGTTAATAACTAACTTTAAAAATATCAGCATATTTAATTTGAAGATTAAATTAAAAATTAACTCATTAAGTCCCGGTTGCATCCCGGCCCACATGTGAGGGGTGGGTTCGAGCCTCAGTGTAGGCAATATTGGCTCTTTGTGCTTCATTTGGTTGAGAAAGTAACTATGAATAGATACTACATTGTAACAGAGTCGATAGTACCAAAAAAAAAAAGTAAAATTTCAAGAGTTGAAAATCCAAAATGATAATCCGAACTTGAGACCAAAAGGGGAAATAAGCAAATAAAGAAAAGGAGAGAAATCATATGTGGCTAACTTTGAGTGGGGAACAATGAAATCCCACTAGTATACGTTTTAAGGCTCATGAAACAAAAAGTTACTACCGATTATGAGTATAATTTGTTAGTGGAAGAATAAATCTACCCACAAACAAACACAAATTAAAATTAGCCTTTCTTTTCAAAACCTAAAACCTAATTGTCACGAACTAATATAATTCATGTATTTTCCTTTTTTTTTTAAAACAATAATTCGAGGTCATAGTTATAAACTATAGCGCTTAGATAGAAGACATGACAATTTAACGCAATTCAAACAAAAGATCATATTATGTGAAACAAAGCACCCTAAGATAAAAAATATAATCAAATTCACTATACTATGATTTAAAAGCTAAGTTTCATGCGTTCCTTTAAAAAAAAAAAATCTCATGTGTTTGGTGGAACTTTACACAATTTAACATTTTCCTATCTATCAATCGACACTCTAACTCTGTACTATTATAGTATAATATAAGATATCTCAATCCTATACTTCTCCTCCTTAGAGCTCAGAATTGAATAACCAACCTACAAAATATGATCGAAGCTTTGTAGAAAATCAGTAGAACGCTGAAAGGACTTCTAAAGAATTGCTCGGGTAGACGTCAAAAGTGTTTCTTCTTTGATCTATTGATTCTTTAAAGATAACTTATTTGTTATTTTCCTGATTGATGTTTGAATCTTTATATATAACATTATACTCACTCTAATACCTGTCAAATTTTCTTTTCATTCTTGTTGTCATATCTTGAATTATGAAATCATCCATTATCTCTCATCAAAATGCTATATTGCCCATATTTAATTTGCATAAAATATAAATTTGAAGTAGGATAAGAGGATTCAAAAAATAAATTAGTGATGATATAAAACGGAGTCAAGAAGACTTGAATCAATTCTCCTCTCTTCCCGTTTTTAGTTGATGGACAAATAAAAAAATTCTTGATTACATATGTTGAATTTCATCTACTAGGGATATCTAACTATAACCCTGCATCACCGCTATTGCCTCATACTTTACTTGCTCCACACACTTAGCAAATATTAAATTTCTTGGTTCAGAACTTTTGACATATTTGATACTTTCTCTAATCCAATGTAAACTGACCAAACTCGCAACTTTAATTAATTTCAATCTCTCTTGAACAATCAAATTCAATGTGTACACAATATCAAATATGAAAGTTGTCATCACATAATAAACTATCTTGCAAAGACACATGATGCTTCATAATGTTTTGCAGACTATAATAATTTGCAAATGCATTGTTCAAAGTTAAAGAAAATATTAATTTTTCTATCAATTTTCCACTCTTTCAAACAAGCTAAAACATTCATAGCCAACTTTATACCGGTGTGTTAAGGTTCCATTTTGCAAAATGCTAGAATTTTACTACTTTCACTTATCCATTTTACATGACATATTTACTACATACTATTCATTAATCAACTCAACTTATCCTTTATTACTTATTTTTTTTTAATGTTTTCTTATATTTCTTAAATTTGTCTACTTATATTTAACAATACTTTTAGTGTAGTTTCTAAATATATAAATTTTATATACTAATACTAAACTAAATATTACATAAAATTGAATTGTAAATAAATTCAATCAAGTCTTGTTAGTTATACCATACACATAAAATGAGACAGATGAGTTTTTATTTATATATTTTTTAGTATATATATAATCAAAACATGAACTTATAAGCCTTAGGATGTTCCAATTGATTAGATAGTATATATATATACATAACCAAAGTAATCATTCCAATTCCATCATACCTACTACCAAAAATGCAAAATATTTTAACCAAAACTCATTATCATTACCAAGTATTTGATTCACATTCCGATTCCGATTCTCATGTGCGAAATAAACACACCCATATTCATTTTCAGTTCTTAATTAGCAGTTCTATAAATATATAGGCATGCAAGTTTCAATGTTGAAACATTTAGGAGAACCTAATCTTAGAAGAAATCAGGAAACATCCAATCCTTGGAGGGTTTGTGATGACAAATAACAAATGTTTCAAATACCTAATAGATTTGACCTCTAACCCTTCTTTACCAACTCAACCATGTCTAAGGTTTGTCATTATAGTTTTATTAAGGTCCAAATATTAATTATTATATATAATACTAAGTAAAGGCCAAAGTAGATACTTTAATGGAGTCCACTCATGAACCTTTTACAACTTATGAAGTGCGTACATGACAATATGACATATATAGACTGCGAATCGGATAATAGCACAATGAGTCACTCTCCAATAAACCCATTTTTTTTTTTAACATTTTAAACCACAGATAATTAATAAAATTAAGAAGTGTAATAAGAATAAAAAGGAACGAATGTTTGTATTCCTCAATTTGATTAATTTTCAAAGTGTGAGAGTGTATTGGTATTATTGTTGTCATTAAGATAACGCATTTCTAAAGAGATGTTAGCCAGACAGCCAGTAGTGAAAGTGAAACTCTATTACCTTTTTTCTATATACTTGCTCCCACCAGTCTCGGCCCAACAGTTCCCCTACCAGTCTCATTTGCACAACATTCTTTCAATGTGCATGCTAGGAACCCATGACATGCTTTGATAATAATTGTCAAGATAAATCTTTATCGTTAAGCCAAAAGTTATAGCTTGTAGCAAATATGCAACTTTATTTTCTTATATGTGCATAGAGTCAGCGCGACGTTTTGATGGTAGGATGGTAGACTCGACCCTCCAAACTTCTATCCAACCGTATATATATATGCCGTCCAAATATATATATATATATATATATATATATATATATATATATATATATATAT
>CM008334.1:5798551-5809725 GCA_002525835.2 Ipomoea batatas | reverse complement strand
ATTATTTTGTACAAATTAATTAAACGAAACTATTTTATTTAATGTGTGTAAATTATTTTATGCATTTAAAATTATTTATTATAAAACTTTCAACTTAGGTATAATTGTACATATCTTACTTCTTTTTATGATAGAATTAAATTGAATTATAGAACTACGTCTTCAATTGTTTATTTATTCAACTAATTAAAAAAAGTTGTCAAGACCTTGTAGTCTAACAGTACCCGGTTGCATTCCAATATGGAAGGAGGTAGGTTCGAGCCTTGATTTTGATTCTTTGTGCTTTAGTATGTTGAGAAAGTAATTACTTTGTGCTTTAATAGGTTGAGAAAGTAGTTATGAACATATACTGCATTATTATAAGGAAAACTAATGAGGTTTATTTTGACAGGGAACTGAGGGATCGGAAGTCTTGTTTCTAGTCATCATCATTAATGGAGGATAGTGACCCTACGTGTAAGAAGTATTCGAGGTAGAACAAGAAAAGAAAGAGTAATAATTTTTTAGGTTTATTTTGATAGGGAAGTCTTGTTTCTAGTCGTCATCATTAATGGAGGATAGTGACCCTACTTGTAAGAAGTATTCCCCGAGGTAGAACAAGAAAAGAATGAGTAATAATTTTTCTTATATAGTTGGATTCTATACTTGTTCAAATTTAGTTCCTAAACGCATATATAATTTTTTTTTTTTCAAAAAAATTTATGCATTTGTTTTGAACAGACGTGTAAAGTCTTAAAATTATATGATTATGTTATGCATGTTTGTTGTGATGTGTATTGTCATTTACAATAGATGTGTTTGGACATATTTGTACTAGTGATTAAAAGTATTTGTTCAAGTCCCATGTGTACCTCTTCTAACCAAGTGTTAATCACATTTCTTTTCTTATTAGACTTTGTTTATTTCTACCATGTATTCTCTCACTTTTTAAAAGTTGATCATAGTATTAAATTATTAATCATCATATTTGCAATTCACTAACTATTTACATCTCTGCAATTCTAACTTACTTTTAAGTTTTAATAATAATAATAATAATAATAACATACAACATCAACAAAATAATGATAAACTAACAATTAACAAATTTAACCAAATACTTTGTGGTTTGATGACATCGAATGTGGACATATTATCATCTTGATCAGATACTACTGATAAATTATATTGTAGTTACAAAAAACAAATTTAAAAAATAAAAAGAAAAATTAGGCCCACTAGAATCACTTTGGTTGCCTTTATTATTATTATTATTTTTGGAAGTATAGCCACGTGGTTTTAAAAAAAAATAAAAGTTAAATGGCATGATGTAAGCAACTTCATATTGCCATCACACTAATTAATACTCCCGTATAAAATTATTCTAAAAAAAGAAAAATAAAGAGATGTGAATAATTTCAATCCATTATTTTTATTCAAGTGCAGTAAATTTGTAAGCATATATAAGTGCACACAAATATCAATACAATTTATTACTGAGTAGTAACATAAGTCCATGATTACAAAGTAAAAAATCACAATTAAATTCTATCTCCACTCAAGATGCATGCACTCAAAAACCTCATAATTCTAACAAACAACCATAACTGTAATTCTAACAAACAAACATAACTGTATTCCTTGGATGATCACTCAAACAGATCAGAGCATAACAGCTCAACACAAATTATTCTAAATTGCAACTTCTCAGACGATCCTTTGTGCTTCTTGAGCCTTAATTGAATCAGATGATGACACCAAGAACAAGTCCCGCCGCTATCGAAGCAGCAATGGTTACTATTGGGGCTTTATTACCATCCTTCCCTACAAAATCAAAATCTTTGTATTAGTTTCAGATAGCAAATTTAGTACTGCCTTGCATGCATGTACCATGCATGTTAGATTTTTTTTTTTTTAATACATTAGGTTTCACAGCTTAAGCCTAAGCCCTAAAACCTAACAAATTATACTATAGATCAGAATTCACCTTACATTATAGACTCTGATCTAAAATGACCAATTCAGATTATATATCTGCAATTAATAGATTTACTTAGAGTCCACCATATAAGATGGAAGATATTATTGGTGGGGGTGGAAACCCACCCTATTGTCCTTATGAATGATGACTTTAGATCAGGTGATCTATCACTTCAGCTAGCTCTGTTGGCCTTTAATTATGTCATGTAAGACCTGGCACAAAAGTTTACCTGACTGCGGTGGTGGCGGAGGAGAAGAAGCAGGTGAAGCCGAAGCCAGTGGTGGTGGAAGTGGTTGAGGTGTTGAATTAGATCCATTAATGAGCGAGGCACCGAAGAAACTGCTAATCTCATAGCGAAAAAAGCAGCTGGGACGCAGTACTCTTGCCCCTATCATCCCATTACCCTTCGATTCTTTCCATTTAGCGAAAGCAGTGTTTAGGCAATCATTGCAATCGCCAACAGACAAATCAGGGGTACACTGCACATACGCATATATGGTCTGGGACTCTGGTCCCGCCGTACTATTACCCGCGTACTTGAGAAGCGGCCCGCCATTGACGGCTTGTGTTCTTAGGCGGTCTACCAGGCTTGTCAAATCCTGATTAAACAGAGCAGGATTCTTAACAGGCGTGATACTATGTTGTTCGATTTCAGGAGTGGTTCGCAAAGAACCTATGATGGATTCATCGGAGTAATATATACTACAGATGTTGTACCACCGGAATGCCTCATTCTGATTAGGACACCACTGTTTAATCCTCACAGCATTATCGCTAACGCAGCTACGACATACGCTGAGTTCAACATCCCCTCTGCACAGCACAATAGCTCTGGCCCTGTCTGATCCTTGCCCAACGGAACCGTTATAGAATCCATAATCGTCTACGTTGTTTGAGAGGGAGGACAAAAGTGTGTTGAGGTTGTTGTCGTATGTGCTGTTCTGAGTGTAGTTCCCACTCGTTCCGCACATGTGCCATTCGTAATTGGGATCTATGTCGGCGGCTATGGTGGCGGAACAAAGATGTAAACTCAAGAGTATGAAAATAATCCATTCCTGCGAATCCATGACTCACTCAAGCCCAGGATCGTCGAGGAACAGATTAAAAATATAAGAATGCAATGAGAGAGAGGTCTGGGGGTTGGATTGAAACTAATTAAACTACCCAGTGTACGTTTCAATACAAGCATGCATACTAATAAATAGGCTACCGCTCGCCCCGGGACCTAGTGTGTCACGACTAAAGGGTGCAGTGTGAATGTTCGAATCCCACGGAAAACATGACATTTGTGCACGCATGAAAACTAGGGTCCAACCGATAGGCTAATTACTCTACTCACGATTTATCTTTGCAGTGACCTCAGGGGCAGAGTCAATCCACTCAATTTGGTCAGACAATTGGTTTGGTAACTATAATATTCACAAATTTGACTTCTTGTCTAAGCCACGATAAGCAATCTAGGCTCTCTAACTCCTTACACTCTTTTGTTGGTCAGGATTACAAACAGCATGTTTTGCCCTGCACGGTAAATTATTTTGTGGACCGGGGATCCAAAATACATAATTTATATACCGAATGTTCACAATTTACATATTAAATATTTACAATTGAAAGTAGGTAAATGGATTCGAGTCTACATTGCAATGTAAACTCAAGTTCGTGGTATAACTATTGTTCATCCATGGTCCAAAATCAAATGCGCTAAAGCTTTAATTTTAATTTTCATTGTGCTGATTTTTTTTTTTGAGAACCCATGGTCCAATTTTCATTTTGCTGATATTTGTTGCGTACTTGACTTTGTCCCAAATCTTACTTGTCAAACAAGCGTGTGGAAAAAGAGAAGGGTAATATATAATTTCCAAAAAAATAGGAATTACAAATTTTGTTTTTTTTTTGTTTTTTTTTATTTTCTTCCTTTAGATTGGAGTTTTAATATTTGATATACTGTATTGAAAAAAAATGTCATATGGCTCAAAGATGGACTTATCCAACTTGGCATGCCAAATGATCATTGACCCACGGTCAAAACAGTGGCAATAGTCAATTGACCCATTATGAGAATCTAGAAAGGAACAAGTTGAGCTCAATACGCATGTTCGCATTTGCAACAAGGACTAGGTGCTAAGCCAGTATGAGTTTCCATCTCCATCGTTGAGAAATCATTTTCCACGCAACCACTAAGAACTTTGTGTCATTTCCTTGTACAAATTGAACACCAAGACAATGTGAACGTGGATGCACTCCACTATTTTAAGCACTGTTGAATGAGTCAAACATGGAGTCATCCCACTCTTCCAATGTCTCAATTTTTTCAATCAATACAAACGCGTAGTCATTTGAAATTTTCTAACGGGCCCAAAATATATTGATCTTGGTTAGGGCCATAGAGAGTTATTTTGGGCCCATTATTTATTTGTATTTTTAATTTATACTATATATGTTTTTGATAGTATGTATAAGATACGTAAATTATTGTGTGGACCATGGTTTACATAGTGTTGTGTAGACCATAACAAAAAATACAATTTTAATATATTAAATTTACATTATTTTTTTTACTGAATGTACATTATAAATGTGTTTGGTAAATTAAGTGCGAAGTTGATAAGGGTTTGATATAATGCACGTGTACTTGAATGTGGAAAAGACTTTGCGGTAGGGAGAAACCAACACGAAGCTGGAAATCAACAATTAATAAAAGCGAAATTTCCTCGCACAAGTCTAAGGCTATGTTTGGCAAATCTAGTTGAAAAGGTAGCTGAAAGTTGAAAAGTAGCTGAAAACTGAAAAGCTATAAGCACGAAGCTGAAATCTGAAGAGCTGTTAAGCTAGCTGTTATGCTTAAAAGTGTTTGGTAAAATTTGCTTTTTGATAAACTGATAAATGTAAAATGACTAAAAATGACATCTTCATACAATTTAAATAATTTTAAATTTAAATAGGTTTGTTTATATATTAAAATATAAAATAATGAAATCAATATATTTAAATAAAATATAAAGTAACAACATATATTTGAAAATATATAATGTAAAAAAAACTATTTATAATTCATAAGATTAGTTCATACAAAAATTAATGTTCGAACACAAATGTCAAACTAAAATTACAACCAAACATAATGAAAAGAAAATGTCAAAAGGATTTTAATTGAGAAGGGTAAAGAATGTCATTTATTTAAAATAATAAGGATAAAGATGGAAAAAAATTAAAAAGCTACTAGCTTATTTTTGAAAAGCTACCCAAGTAGCGTTTCAAAATAAGCTCTTATTTTAAGCTACTAGCTTATTTTGAGAACATTACCAAACAGAGCTTATAGCTTATTAGTAACTTAAAATAAGTTATAAGCTCCTAAATAAGCTCTGTCAAACAGAGTCTAAGTCTAAACCAGCGCTAAAGTCTAAACCCAAAATGGCTCATCTCAGCAGGGTGTGAAACGAAACCAGACTTTTCTGATGCACAACTAGTCTGAGTGTCAATCCAAAGTCTAAAAGAACTCCCCTAATCTCACCACTGCTTCTCCTCGGCTGGGTTTAAACCAATAATCCACAAAAATGAATCTTTTTCAGTTTCTTTCTTGCTTCTGTCTTGCCTGCACTTTTGTTCCTGCAATTGGCTCTACTCTGTTATTCCAGGTATCAATTATCATCCCGGAATATATTACCTGTATGTGTATGCACGGTTTTCATTGATTTGATATGATGTTGTTTGATCCAGGGATTCAACTGGGAATCAAACAAGCAGAAAGGTGGATGGTACAACTCGCTTATCAATTTGATCCCGGATTTGGCTAATGCTGGGATAACTCATGTTTGGTTGCCACCACCGTCCCACTCTGTAGATGCTGAAGGTGCTGTCTTTTTTCTATTTTCTATTTTTTTTATGACAAAGAAAACTCGCAAGTACTATCCCAAGTATACACTGAACATCTTATGATCTTTGTTTGCAAATGACCATAAGTGAGTAAATCAACTTAGGTTGTCAAAAAAAGTCAAATAAGACAACTGTCACTGGACTTAAATTTAGAAATTTGTGATTACTAAACCACCAGTCAGACCAACTTTGCATTTTCTTGTTTCTTGAGCTCACTTGGCCTGATTTTGACAATTTTTGAGGTCAGGGTATATGCCTGGAAGGCTGTATGACTTGGATGCATCCAAGTATGGAAATAAGCAACAATTGCAAGCATTGGTGGCGGCGCTTCAAGACAAAGGGATAAAGGCCGTGGCCGACATAGTGATAAACCACAGATGTGCTGACAACAAAGACAGCAGGGGAATTTACTGCA
Source organism: Ipomoea batatas (assembly GCA_002525835.2). Classification (NCBI taxonomy): domain Eukaryota; kingdom Viridiplantae; phylum Streptophyta; class Magnoliopsida; order Solanales; family Convolvulaceae; genus Ipomoea; species Ipomoea batatas. The sequence continues at coordinate 5,803,477 of CM008334.1, read as the reverse complement.
TCTTCGAAGGTGGCACGCCGGATAACCGCCTGGACTGGGGTCCGGGCCAAATCTGCAAAAACGACACGGAATACTCCGACGGCACTGGCAATGACGACACCGGTGAGGACTTCGGCCCCGCCCCCGATATCGACCATCTTAACCCCAGGGTACAGAAGGAGTTATCGGAGTGGATGAATTGGCTCAAGTCCGAGATTGGGTTTGACGGCTGGAGATTCAATTTTGTCAGAGGATATGCAGCTAACATTACCAAGATTTACATGGAGAATACTACGCCGGAGTTCGCCGTCGGCCAGTTTTGGAGCTATTTGGCTTATGATTCAGATGGAAAACCGGCTTATAACCAGGATGATCGCAGGAATGAGTTATCCCGGTGGGTGCAGAATAGCGGCGGCGCTGTTACAGCGTTTGATTTCACGACCAAAGGAATTCTTCAACTTGCTGTGCTAGGTGAGCTCTGGAGATTGAAGGATCCCAACGGAAAGCCTCCGGGATTGATCGGAATATCACCGGAAAATGCTGTCACTTTTATAGATAGTCATGACACCATATCAACAGATAACAAATGGCCTTTTCCCGGGGATAAAGTTATTCAGGGATATGCTTACATCCTCACCCACCCTGGAGTACCATGTGTGGTAAATTTTTATTTTTATATTTGATAAAAAAAATGTTATATCTTATCTCAAATCCAGTAAAAGATTACGAGATTACTAACTTAATTCTTGTTCTTTGTTTGGCAGTTCTATGATCATTTCTTTGATTGGGGATTGAAGGATGAGATTTCAAAATTGATCTCAATTAGGAATAGCAATGGGATTAGTGAAACAAGCAGCGTGGAGATTTTAGCTGCTGATGCAGATGTTTATGTTGCAAAGATTGATGACAAAGTTATAGTTAAGATTGGGCCTAAGTATGATGTAGGAAAACTTATTCCACCCAATTTCAACATGGTAACATTTGGACAGGATTATGCCGTGTGGGGCGCCAAGGCGTGGTAACATTTGGCAAAGGTATAATGAAGATTAGGCCAAAGCTAAGTACGATGTAGGAAAATTTATTTCTCCCACATATTTTGTCTGAGTTAGAATATGTGAATTATTTGAGTTCAGAATTTAATTTTTGGGAGAAGAATGATTATGCAGTGTAGACAAAAAAAAGAGACAAATTTAATTTCACGGATCATAATCAACTCAAATAAATATGTACTCTGTAGCCTTTTAATTTCTTTTAGAATAATGGATTAATTTATATAGTTCTTTTTAAATGTAATGTCCACAGTACTAAACAATTAGTATATATTAAATACAACGAATACAATATTGAAACTTTCAAATTGGCTGCTCAATTAATACATTCTTCATGATTTTTTTTTGTCACATTTGTGTGAGACCGTCTCACGGATCCTTATTCGTGAGACATGTTGGATCGGGTCGAACCAACATACAAATGTCATACTTATATGCTCAAATATAATAACAATCAGAAATACACTTGTGTGAGACCATCTCACGGATTTTTATTCGTGAGACGGATTGTGTCAGGTCGAAGCAACATGCAAATATCGTACTTACATACATATGCAAATGTCACACTTATATGCTCATATGCTCAAATGAAATACTAACCAAGAATAAATTTTTGCCATATACTTTTAATCAGTTAGTCAATTCATAAACTTATACTTGGTCACATGACATTTATAATAGAACTAATTCTATTGATACATTGGATGTGAAAGTTTGAAAAGTCATTATCATTAATGAAGGATAGTGACCTTACGCGTAAGAAGTATACTTTGATAGCGTTATAGAAATTTGAAATAGAACAAGAAATAAAAGAGTAATCATTTTCTTATGTAGTTGGATTCTATACTTGTTCAAATTTAGTTCCTACACGCATATAGTTTATTTTTATTTCTTTTCAAAAATATTTACACATTTGTTATAAACGGACACCAAAAGTCTATGTGTTTATGTTATGCACGTCTGGTGTACTATGTATTATCGTTTACAATAGATGCTTTGGTCATATTTGTACTAGCTAGTGACTAAAATTATTTGTTCAAGTCCTATGTGTCTCTCTCCCACCAAGTGTTGACTACAGTTTTTTTCTTATTAGACTTCGTTTATATCTATAATAATGTATTCTCTCATTTTTAAAAGTAGATCATATTATTTATTATCATCATATTTGCAATTCGCTAACTATTTTTTTCATCTCTGCAATTCTAATAACTTAATTTTAATAATAATAATTATTATTATTATTATAAAAGTTAATTCTATTTTTGTCATAGATTTATGGATGACAGTCTACTTTTAATCCTTATTTTTCAAAACTAAAAGTGAATTTTCACCTATAAATTTAAGATAAAATAGAATTAACTCATAATAATAACAACAAGGACAACAAAATAATGATAAACTAAAGATTAACAAATTTTAAAATTAAAAAGGAAAATTAGGCCCACTAGCTGCTAGTACAGAGGCATTTATATCAATCGTTATACCCTGCACCACGGTGCACATAGCAATGTGCATCACGTACGTAAAACGACGTCGTTTCGGTATTAGTAGACGCGGACGCGAATGACTCAGGGAATTCATTATCTATAATACACATAATCATTATCTATAATACACAGAATGTTTGCCTAGAATACACAGAATGTTTGCCCAGAATACACAGAATATTGACACAAAATACACAGATGTTAATGGACGCGAATGACTCCAGGGAATTCATTATCTATAATACACATAATCATTATATAGAATACACAGAATGTTTGCCTAGAATACACAGAATGTTTGCCTAGAATACACATAATGTTTGCCCATAATACACAGAATATTGACGCAAAATACACAGAATATTGACGCAAAATACACAGAACTCATCCTCCTAACATTTGAATGCACAAACACATCACAACTTGTGTTAATAACATGAATACACATAATATTTACACAAAATACACAGAACTCATCCTCCTAAACATTCGAATGTACAAACACATCACAACATGTGTTACTAACATGAAATCACAACATGTGTTACTAACATGAATACACATAACGGTTGCCTATAATACACAGAACGGTTGCCTAGAATACACAGAATGATTGCCTGGAATACACAGAATATTAACATAAATACAGAGACCAGCCGAAACGGGAAATGTGATTTTCAAAAAAAAACGGACGATTAATTTACAATGCTTAAAACGACGTCGTTTAGGTACGTGGTGCACATTGCTATGTGCACCGTGGTGCACAGTATAATTTGCCCATTTATATGTGGAGTTACATTATAGGATAATAAGTTGTTCAATTAGTCTCTAAATAAATTAACGCAAAAGAAAAAAATTAAAATAATCAATGTTTATCACTTACCTATGGTCCTATACAACAAGGACTAGCTGCTAAGGCAGTTAAGTCTGCATCTTGAGAAATCATTTTCCAAGCAACCACTAAGAAGTTTCTGCCATTTTCTTGTAGAAATTAAACACCAAGACAAGGTGAATGTTGATGCATTCCACTATTTGAAGCAGTATTGAATGAGGCATCCCACTCTCCCAATGTCTCCATTATTTCAATCAACACTAACGCGTAGTCATTTGAAATTTTCTAACGGACCCAAAATATATTCAGCTTGGTTAGGGCCATAGAGGAGTTATTTTGGGCCCATCAATTATTTTTATTTCTAATTTATATATATTTTTAATAGTATGTTTATATATATATATATATATATATAGTACTAGTATTTTCGCTTGTGCGATGCACAGAATAGATTTATTAAGAATATTTAGATCGATATATAATTATATAAATTATAACATCAAATATTATATAGTAAAATAATTGAAGATATGTTTTGGATCGATTATGTTTTCTAATGTTATCCCTAATTGAATTCGAGCAAGTAATTGCTTAATTAATAGCTAATGTGTAGATGTACGCATGCGGTGCTAGAACTTTAAGAAATTTTATATATCATTGTTTAGAATTTTTATAAATTGGACAAAAATGCTTGTTCTCTAGTAACTCAGTTATAAGAATTAATCGTCCATCCTCGTCTAGAATTAACACTTTCAAGCCAACAGGATGGGTGACTCGGAAGAAAGCCACGTACAATTGACCGTGATTAAAGACTAGTTTTTTCAACAATAACCCAACGTGAGTTAGTGTTCGATCCTGGCTTTTATTGATAGTCATGGCATATGCAAGCATCAATGAGAATTATTTATGCTGGAACTTGAAGGGAAATCTCGTATCATAAAGAGTGAGAGACATTCGAGGATAAGAACTTTGGTTCTTTCTTGTGTCCTATTAATTATTATTGCTTCAACAATGTGATCTGTCAATCTTTTGATGATGCGCCGCGTACCGTTATAAAGACTAGAGAATGGTCTATCTTCTGTTTGACCACAAGGTCTTTGGCAGTTAAGAAGGGTTTTGTTCTCCTTTACCAAAATTTAGGACACATAACAAGTGTTGAGAGTGCCGAGAGTGATGACAAGCATCGTTTGATTTAATTCACGAAATTTTAAACAATTCGAGTATTAAATTAGTTGAAATTAAAAATTAAAAAAAAATATTGACAATTAGAGAACAATTGAGGAACTAAAATGGGATATCTGAGTATATGTTTAGCAGTTTGCATTTAAAATTTAGCAATTCCTAGCAGGAAATAGTTCATTAATATTGGAAAAAGACCAAGACCTGCATGCAGCGGATAAAATCTAAACCCAAAAAGGCTCATCTCTTGAAAAGAATGGTGTGAACTGAAACTTTTCTGATGCAGCACTAGTCTAAGTGTCTATCCAAGGTGGAAACTTCCCGGCTATATAACACCCCTAATCTCAGTGCTTCTCCTCATCTGGGTTCGAACCAATAATCCACAAAAATGAATCTTTTT
>CM008334.1:5786537-5798362 GCA_002525835.2 Ipomoea batatas | reverse complement strand
GGATTTTAAGGGGATTTTGCAGGTATGATTAGGAGAGAGAAAATGAGAGTGAAGAAAAAAGAAAAGGAAAAAAAAAAAAGAAAAACAAAACAAAAACAAAAAAAAAATTTTAAAAAATTATTTTTACGGGCCGTCATATAAGGCGTAGTGACATTTCCCAAAATGGGGTCCACTAAACCTGCAAAACCAAACCAAAGGTTTTGCAGGAGAAAAATTCCAAGTAAATCTTCCCTTTCTATAAAAACACCATCTCCAAGATTTTATTTATTAGAATTTGTGCCAAATCCCACTATTGGGGAGGGCCTAAGAACAATTTCTCCCATTGTTGATCTATTTGCAACATTGTCTTGAACACACAACAAACCAACGTGTATGCATTTCATTATTTCATGCACTGGACTTGATACAGTGACAATTAATTTAAAAGTGACATTTTCGTGCATATTTAAATACAAATTTATTCACCTAAATTTCGATGTCAATTACTTTTAGGGTGTGTTTGGAACGCAGGAAAATGACTTCTGGAAAATGTTTTCTGGAAAATGAGTCATTTTCCGGAAAATAGTTTGATTTCCAGTGTTTGGTTGCATTATGGAAAACTGTCTTTGTGTGTTTGGTTCATTTTCCGGAAAATGAGTAGAAATATATATTTATATCTTTCAATTATTTTATTTAAATATAAAAAATTATATAAACTAATAATATTTATTATAAATAAAATAAATAACTAAATAAATTTTAAAAAAAAAAAACAGCTTCACGCTGCTCTGGTTTCGCCGGAAACCAGAGCAGCGTGGTGGCTCTGGTGCCGGAAACCAGAGGCGGCGGACTGGTTTCCGGCGGAAACCAGTCCGCCGTCCCTCTCTGTAGCTATTTTCCGCCAAAATGGCCTCCTTTTCCCCAGTCAACGGAAATCGTTTTTCGTTGACTGGGTTTTCCAGGTGTTGCCAAACATGGGAAACCCGAAAAATGACTTCCAAACACACCCTTAAAATTTTATTTTCACTTACAATTAAGATAAATATATGTCAAGGATCTTGTAGTCCAGTGGTATCAAACCCTTCCTTTTATACGGGAGGTGGTGGGGTTCGAGTCTAAGTGGAGTCAATATTTTTTTTAAAAAAAAGGCCCAACCCGACCCTGAACAAGGACTAGCTGCTAAGGCAGTTAAGTCTGCATCTCCATCCTTGAGAAATCATTTTCCAAGCAACCACTAAGAACTTTCTGCCATTTTCTCGTAGAAATATAATTAAGCACCAAGACAATGTGAATGTGGATGCATTCCACTATTTCAAGCACGGTTGAATGAGTCATCCCACTCTCCCAATGTGGCAAATTATGCTATCTATGTTCACAAATATAGAGATAATTTAGCATTATTGTTTTCATATCTTCCTATAAATAGCTATGTACGTAGTATGCAAATTGTCAAGGGAAATTCATTCTCTTAATACACAAGTTTGATTTCTTCATCTAGAATTTTCTTCCTATTTTCTCCTCTCAAATTATAATATAGATATTTAATATATCTTACAAATTTTCCTCACGCAACTAGCTCCTTTAATTTCCAATGGTCAAAATACAAGATCGCAAGGTAGAGAGTGGTGGAAAGAGTTTATAATGTGGAAAAGACTTTGCAGTAGGGGAGAAACCAACACGAAGCTGGAAATCAACCGTCAATCAACAATTAATCTCTCATCAATCTAATACAGTGCTAAGCATAAGTCTGGTTTGATTGCAATAAATGTTGCATCTGATATTACAACACACAACTAAAAATAAAAGCGAAATTCCCACGCATCTCCACACTTTGATCCGACATAATATTGAAGTGATAAATCACAATAGTCTATTAAGTGAGAGGATCAATGTATCGGGACGATCATTGGAATAACACAGGTTCAATTCCCACAAGTGACAGTTTCCCTTAGACCAGCTCTCATACCTCTAGAAAAAACGAAGATTGGTCGGATGACGGACGAAAATATGTCCAGAACACCTTGTAGTTTATACCAAAAAAAATACCTAACACTCTTGAAAGAGTGAAAAGATGGTCGTCCTTTTGTATCAAAATACTATAAGTTCAATTTTTGATCTTGTAGTACAAATGTACAATTTATCTTTACATAGGAGTGACTCAGTCCACACCTTTTTTTTCCAACCAAACCAGTTAATCATATGGCTTCTTAGCCTCATATATGCTACTCTACTTCTTGACACAACCAGAAACATGTTCATACTTGCAGACCCCAAGATGACTTGTTTCTTATCTTTTGATCCTAAACATAGGAAAAAACACGTAGAAACAATATTTTAAGTCATATATAGCAGCGTTTGGGGTTGGCGTTTTGGAGAAAAATATTTTTCCCCAAAACGCCCTCCCTTTTATTTAAAAAAAAAAATTATGTTAATAGAAGCCTGAGGCTTCTTTATTGAAGAAGCCTCAGGCTTCTCTTCACTTGCCCATCCCACGGGATGGGCAAGAGAGCAATGAGGGGCGTTGATTTTAAAAGGGAGCTCAACGCCCCTTTCTTTATCAACTTCCGATGTGGGATCTTTGATCCCACATCTTTTTAGTTTTTTTTTTTTTCTTTTTATTATTACTATTATTATTAGTATTAGTATTAGTATTAGTATTATTATTATTATTATTATTATTATTAAATATTATTATATGTATACCCTTTTGGTCATTTTACATGTTAACCGCTAATCTAAACAGCTAATTTTACCAAACATCTTTTTACAAACCGCTAATACATTCTGCTGGTCAAACTCGCTAATATAATCCGCTATTTGATAACCGCTAACACAACCCGCTACCGCTAATCGCTAACCGCTGTTAACCAAACAAGCCCATAATGTGTGAAAGCTTCTAATTTTTCAATATTTATATTGTCTTGTCTTTTGCAGATTGGAGATATCCATTGAATTCCTTTACCGTATGTATTCGTCATTTTTCAGACTGCGTGTCCATATTCTTAATTGAGTGGATTCAACGTAACGGAAACAAATTGAAGCCATCAATCGTTGTATGATTGGATTAACAATTCACAATTCGGTAACAACTCTAACCAAGTTAGTTTAACATTTGACTCAGTAATCACAATGATTTTAAATTCAAACTTCTCGTGAGTACACTAAACTGGTTTACCTCTAAGAGAATTTTGGAGTTTATTAATATTTTATCTACATAAAATCCTCTAAGAATTGAGATAACTGTAAATAGAAATATTGTTGATTAATATTGGAAAAAAACCAAGAACTGCAGTCGCTAAATTCTAAATCCAAAAAGGCTCATCTCCAGAAGGGTCAAGGGTGTGAACTGAAACTTTTCTGATGCAGTACTAGTCTGAGTGCCTATCCAAAGTGGAAACTTCCTGGCTATATAACACCCCTAATCTCACTGATTCTCCTCATCTGGGTTCGAACCAATAATCCACAAAAATGAATCTTTTTCAATTTCTTTCTTGCTTCTGTCTTGCCTGCATTTTTGTTCCTGCAAGTGGCTCTACTCTGTTATTCCAGGTATCATCCTAGTCCTAGCATATATATATATATATATATATTATCTGTATTGTATGCAAGGTTTTGATTGATTTGATGTTGTTTGGTTTAGGGGTTCAACTGGGAATCAAACAAGCAGCAAGGTGGATGGTACAACTCACTCATCAATTCGATCCCGGATTTGGCTAATGCTGGGATAACTCATGTTTGGTTGCCACCACCCTCCCACTCTGTTGCTCCCCAAGGTCCTGTCTTTTTCTTGTTTCATTTCTTTCATAGAAAATTACATTTTTAGTCATCCAGTTATACCCGTAGTACAAACCTAATCCCTGAATAAAAATCTTCACACTAGATAAATTTATAGCTGACTCGCTCAAACCAATCAATAAAACAGCTCTTACTATGAGTTAAAGTTAGAAACTTTACCTGGTCAAACTTTTCCTGGTTCTTGAGCCATATGTATTATGGCCAGATTTTAACAATTTTTGCGGTCAGGATATTTGCCTGGAAGGCTATATGACTTGGATGCATCGAAGTATGGAAATAAGCAACAATTACAGGCACTGGTGGCGGCGCTTCACGGCAAAGGGATAAAGGCCGTGGCCGACATAGTGATAAACCACAGATGTGCTGACTACAAAGACAGCAGGGGGATTTACTGCATCTTCGAAGGTGGCACGCCGGATAACCGCCTCGATTGGGGTCCCGGCCAAATCTGCAAAGGCGACACGCAATACTCCGACGGCACTGGCAATGACGACACCGGTGAGGACTTCGGCGGCGCCCCCGATATCGACCATCTTAACCCCAGGGTACAAAAGGAGTTATCGGAGTGGATGAATTGGCTCAAGTCTGAGATTGGATTTGACGGCTGGAGATTCGATTTTGTCAGGGGATATGCAGCTAGCATTACCAAGCTTTACATGGAGAATACTTCGCCGGAGTTTGCCGTCGGCGAGTTTTGGGATTCTTTGGCTTATGGTTCCGACGGAAAACCGGATTATAGCCAGGATAATCACAGGAATGAGTTATCCCAGTGGGTGCAGAATGGCGGGGGCGCTGTTACAGCCTTTGATTTCACGACCAAAGGAATTCTTCAGGCTGCTGTGTTAGATGAGCTCTGGAGAATGAAGGATCCCAACGGAAAGCCTCCGGGATTGATCGGAATATCACCGAAAAATGCCGTCACTTTTATAGATAACCATGACACCGGGTCAACACAAAACCAATGGCCTTTTCCCAAGGATAAAGTTATTCAGGGTTATGCTTATATCCTCACCCATCCCGGAGTGCCATGTGTGGTAATTTTTTACTTTTACTATCTTATCCCTATTTCGTCTAGTGAAAGATTACAAGATTGTTAGTTTAATTCTCGTTTTTTCTTTGGCAGTTTTATGATCATTTCTTTGATTGGGGATTGAAGAATGAGATTTCAAAATTGACCTCAATCAGGAGTAGAAATGGGATTAGTGAAACAAGCAATGTGGAGATTTTAGCTGCAGAACCAAATGCGTATGTTGCAAAGATTGATGACAAAGTTATAATGAAGATTGGGTCGAGGTACGATGTTTGAAAATTCATTCCACCCAATTTCAATGTGGTAACATCTGAACAAGATTATGCCGTGTGGGAGAAAAAGATGTAATCAACCCAAATAAATATGTACCCGCTTTTTAATTAATGTCCACAGTACTAAAATATGAAATGTGGATGCATTTTGTTATTTCATACACTGGACTTGATGTACCTGTCAACATATATATTCACTGCAATATAAAGTGTTTATCTGGGGTAAAACTCAGTACATGATACCTCGTTTCTTGAAGCCTCTGTATTGTCAACAGTTCCAGCAGTTATGATATTATGTACAAAAAAAGCAGGCCTGGAGGGCACAGCAAGGCTGAGAGATGAGCTACTAAGCATGAGAACAATTTCTCCCATTGTTGGTCTATCTGCAACATTGTCTTGAACACACAACAAACCAACGTGTATGCATTTCATTATTTCATGCACTGGACTTGATACACCCCTCAACATCTGATCTATCACAGTTGAAGCTGTCCAATTTTGCCACTGTATCCAAACCTGCAAATAATAATCCAGTTAACTTTCATTGTGGAATAAATTTGCTGGTGATCCATTATGCAGTACAAATATTCATGCTAGCTTACATAGCTTAGAAGGTCTTGTGCAGATTCTTCGTACCGGAAAGATGTATTCCTCCTTCCGGTTATAATTTCCAAGACTAATACTCCGAAACTGAATACATCTGATTTCGTTGAAAAATGGCCGTGCATTGCATACTCTGGTGCCATATATCCACTGCAAGATAGATTCATGGTGGATTCAGATTAGACTAATCACGTTACTATACAAATATGTATAGTGTATCATTATCCAAATGAAAATGAGGTTTTGTACTTACTAAGTACCCACGATTCTACTCGTAGAGCCTTGAGTTTCGTCCAAGGCAAACAACCTTGCCATACCAAAGTCAGCAATTTTGGGATTCATATTTCCATCCAGAAGAATATTACTGGCTTTGAGGTCACGATGAATAATGCGAAGACGAGAGTCTTCATGCATATAAACAAGTCCCTTAGCAATGCCTATTATGATTTTGTAGCGCCTCTCCCAATTCAAACATCCACGCTTTACAGAATCTGCGTGTGAATTACAAAGTTTAATTGAAATGGTGTGGTTCAAATATTCCATTACTGGCCTCTGCAGATAGGTTGTGAAGAAATATTTACCAAATAACAACTGATCAAGGCTTCCATTGGGAACAAATTCATAGACTAGAATCCGTTCTCTTCCTTCCAGGCAAAAACCATGCAACCTCACCAAGTTCCTGTGATGAAGTCTAGCCACTAAAACAACCTCATTTTTAAACTCCAGATCACCTTGCTGAGAATTTCCAGACAGTCTCTTAACAGCAATTTCTATCCCATCCGCTAGTTGACCCTAAGGTATTCAGGCAGAATTTAAGTAAAACAAGAGCATTGAGAGCAAAAAAAGAGTTAACATCTGAGAACAAAATAGTATCAAGGCTAATGGTGAAGCTACAAACCTTGTACACAACACCAAAACCACCTTGTCCAAGTTTATTGGCTTCAGAGAAGTTATTTGTTGCAGCTCTTATGGTATCAAGGTCATACTGAAGGGACTCCACACTTTTAATTTCACAGAGAGAACTTGTTTCTTCCTTAGCTTTATTTAACATGAAAATTAAATTAAAAAAAAAAAAAAAACATTAATTGTCCTTGTTTCTTCCACACTACACCAAATATTAACTCCTTCAAGCTAGATTATGTAACAGAACAGAAAGATCAAAGATGCAGTATATTATCATCTTACTCTTCACCCCCTTCTTGGCCTTCTGTTTCTGCCTTTTTGTTAGTACTACAAAATTGCAAATAGCAAGCAGCATAAGCACCACAGCAATAGGAACTAAAATAATGACAACAGTTGGAATTGTTTTATCATCCTTCCCTGCAGAAATAAACTCAATGCATTACTATCAGCTGTTTTTACAAAAAAGTTGAGAACTTTGTCAGCATAAATTCCCCGAATCACCTGACTGTGGTAACGGAAGAGGAGGTTCGATCAACGTATAATTGAAGAAACGGTAATTTTCATAGCGAAAGTTGCAGCTACGGGTTAACACTATGGCCCCTACCCTGTCAACACACTGAGCAGCAGACAGGGCTCCAAAAGCGGCCGTCAGGCAATCGCTACAGCCTTGAGCAGACAAATCAGGTGTGCACTGAACAAGTGCATATATGGTGTTCAAATCCGGTGCACTCGTATTTCCAGCTGCAAACTTGAGAAACGGACCGCCCTGAGTGGCTTGGCTTAGCAGGCGGTCCAACATGCTCCTCAAATCCTGGTTGAACTTGGCAGGCTGAGTGGCATTTTGGTTGTTACAGGGCAAGGAAAGAGTGTCACTTGACATGGAACCAATGATGGTTTCATTGGAGAAATATATCAAACACTTAACGTACCATCCATATGCCACCTTGCGATCAGGACAGTGCTGCACAATCTTGCGAGCAGCATCTTTAACACAACCACGACATAGATTCAGCTCAACATCGCCTCTACACAGCACGACAGCACTAACTCTGTCGGAATCTTGGCCGATAGAAGCATTATAGAATCCATATTCGTCGACATTCTCGGAAAGAGACGACAGAATTGTGTTCAGATTCTTCTGGTATGTGCTGTTTTGAGTGTAATTCCCACCTGATCCGCATACGTGTTGGATGATCGAATCATCCTGGGGCACAGCTCGGGCATAGAAGTGTAAATTCAAGAATAGAAACGCAACCCGTTTCTGCAAATTCATATATGGATTTGGAGAATGGATTGCTGCAGAATAGATTCAGAGAAATGGAAGGGTTGCAGAAAGAAGTTGCTACATGCAACATAAATATACTCCAAATAGTATTCATCCTCAAATTTCAAACGCTTTAGCGTGCTAAACGAGTCAATCAAACCGTAATTGTGATTTTAAATCAATATATGATTGACTTAGTTGTTTTAGCAGCATATGCAATTCAACATTCAATTCAATAATTTATTTATATATACACTTTTTTCAAATACAAATGGTGATCATGGCTTCATTCTTGAAGTCGTGGGTGGGTAGAAATGAGTGTTACCCCATGGTCGGTACCTCTTGTGAATATAAAACTGCAATTGTAGGTGAAATCTACATATACATTCCTGCATTATTAAAAAAAAAAATTGGTAAATTCACAGGGTCTTTCTCTGTCCATGTAACGGTTCAGGTCTACCCACGTTCGCTCTAGGAGCACGAGAGTAGCCAAGGGGGATTCGTCATTTCCCCACAAAGAGAACTCACTTGCCACTTAAGCTACCCCATTGAGTTTCTGCATTATTAAAATGGTAAATGTATATTCAAAAATTAATGTCCAAAATGGGTGGCTAAGTAGATGTAACATGATTCTTAGATACGTGTTCAATTCAGGTTAATACTTTCTTGGTCGAGTTTATGACATGAGATCTTTTTAATTCAGTTTGCCTTTTCTGTGTGGCTTATGAACTACACGGAAACAAAGTTTAACCCTATTGGTTGTGGGCAGGTTTATGTTTGGTGTTATCTCGTAAGTGTGATACAGTTAACAATGGAAAGTAAAGTCCAAATATAGTACAAACCCTAGTTTTGTTTTACACTAATGATAAATTGCTCTCTATATGTCATCGTTGTCAATCTCTTTCTAAGATTTCACGTTAGACTAATTTAGCAACAATCAAGAAATCAATCAGACCAGCAAGATTAAATAATTAGTATAGATAATTGCATCAAGGACCAAATCACCTAAATTTTTTTTTAAAATGCAAAGTAAAATTTTCCTACTTTAAGGAAAGTTGAATTCAACTTTTTGATTAGTTAATTAAAAACATTGTATAGATAGATAGATCATTTTATTTTGACTTTAAAAGGAAAGTTGAATTGGAGTACTCAAGGAGCTTTAACCCAAAAGATGTGGTAGTAATGGAGTCCATGTTCCACATAAAAGACAGTTGAATACAATACCAATTACCCCAGCCCCATGTCTTCAACCATTCAATCACTATTGGAAATCAATAATAAAATATCACAAAATACAATTAGAATTAAGGGCTATATTTAAAGAATTAGAAAATAAATTGGAGATGTATTAAAAAGAAAAAAAAAATCTGCACCCTTTGAGGCACGAATGTGCTTTAATTGATCAGATTGACTGATATCAATTTGGCTGCCATCTGCTTACCCAATGAAATCTTCTTCTTAAACTGCATCGGATCGGAGGCTATGAATTGCCACTGCTTTGACTATAAAATCCAGGATCCAAGGGCTCTGGAGGTTTAAGAGATGAGTTTCGACTTAACATTTGAAGAACTCGAGACATTTTTGGTCTATCTTGAACACTTTCTTGAACACACAACAAGGCCACATGGATGCATCTTTTTATCTCATGCCTTGGATTTGATGAACCTTGCAATATCGAATCTATCACAATTGAAATAGACCCTTTTTTCCAATGTTTCCAAACCTGTAACAACATTCACAAGTTATTTATGTCAATTGAATTTGTTATTTAGATGCATGTTGTCAATACCGACACCACACTTACATCATATAAAAGGTCTCTTGTAGATTCTCCATTTTGAATAGTATTCCTCTGCCCACTTATAATTTCCAGAACTAGTACTCCAAAACTATATACATCGGATTTTTCTGAAAATTTGCCATAACGTGCATATTCCGGTGCTATATATCCACTGAAATGTCAAGTGGACAAATATTTCACTCTAGTAAGTTCTCTAATCAAATTACTTTGCAATGTACGTAAATAGATTTAGTTGAGTAAGGAGTACTTACTGAGCTCCCACCAATCTATTTGTAGAGCCATGGGCTTGGTTTAAAGCAAATAACTTAGCCATCCCAAAGTCTGCAATTTTTGGGTTTAAATCTGCATCTAGGAGAATATTATTAGCTTTGAGATCACGATGAATAATGCGAAGACGAGAGTCTTCATGCAGATAAACAAGTCCTCTTGCAATATTTTCTATAATCTTGTAGCGCCTCTCCCAATCCAAGTATCTACGTTTAATAGGATCTGCATGTCAACATTTAATTGAGAAGATATAGTTTTAAAAAAGAGTAAATTTCACTTTTGGTCCTCTGACTATAGCACCTCTATTAATTTCGACACTTGACTTTTAAAAGTAACGAATTGATCCTTTAACTATGCTTTTTTTAACGAATTTGGTCCTTCCGGCCAAATCACCGGTCAAATGTGGCCGGAAAGTAGTAATTCATTATAATTTGGGGGTATTTTGGTCTTTTCACTAGCCTTTGTTCTTCTTCTCCACTTAGTAGCCGGAAATGCCTCCTCCGTCTCCCCAAAATCATCGTTGGGCATTCAAACCCCTGAACCAATCTTTATTAATATTACTATTATTATTTTTAGCAAAAATCATCATCATCATCCTCATCTTCACCAAATCTCATCATCATCGTCTTCATCCAAAATCAATTCGATCGCCGGTCTCCCTGCTACCTCCAGACGGAGGAGTACCGGCGGAGACCCATTGCCGCTGCCGCCAATCCCGCCTGAAGGTCAGAAACAAAGTAGATCGAAGCCGTGTGCCGCCGTTCAGATCGAAGCCGCGTGTCACTGTCACAAGAAGGAAGTTCAGTCCACCGCCGTCGTCCGTCATCAACCCGCCTCCGTCGCCACCAGCCCAGCTGCTGTCGCCGTCGTCAACAACGAAGAAGGTGGAATGAAGCAAACGAAGAAGCTGCTT
Organism: Ipomoea batatas; assembly: GCA_002525835.2. Lineage (NCBI taxonomy): Eukaryota > Viridiplantae > Streptophyta > Magnoliopsida > Solanales > Convolvulaceae > Ipomoea > Ipomoea batatas. The sequence goes on along the minus strand of CM008334.1, from coordinate 5,787,535 downwards.
CGCTTCAGTACATATATAATACTCCGTATATGTTTGATAAATTAAAGCTGAATTTAATTTAGAAACTAATAACAGTGAAGGAGGATTTGGAAACTAGCTTCCAGTACATATATAATACTCTGTATATATTTGATAAATTAAAGTTGAATTTAATTTCAAAACTAATAACAGTGAAGGAGGATTTGGAAACTAATAACAGTGAAGTCTCCGGCAACTAAGTGGAGAAGAAGAACAAAGGCTACTGAAAAGACCAAAATACCCCCAAATTAAAATGAATTACTACTTTCCGGCCACATTTGACCGGTGATTTGGTCGGAAGGACCAAATTCGTTAAAAAAAGCATAGTTAAATGATCAATTCGTTACTTTTAAAAGTCAAGTGTTGAAATTAATAAAGGTGCTATAGTCAGAGGACTAAAAGTGAAATTTACTCTTTAAAAAATTACTAAACCAAAGTGAAAGACTAGTTTGAGAAATATTACGAAATAAATTGTCGTCAAGGCTGCCATGAGAAACAAATTCATATACAAGAATCATTTCTCTTCCTTCTTGACAGTAACCAAGCAGCCTCACCAAATTCTTGTGTTGAAGCTTAGCTATTAAATCCACTTCGTTTTTAAATTCTAGATTACCTTGTCTTGAATTTTCAGACAACCTCTTCACAGCAACTAATTCACCATTTTCAAGGGTACCCTGAATATTTCAAAATTAATATAAATAATATTGAGTTATAGAGAAATGAAATTTTATTAAATTGTAACTATTACATGCATACTAATCATACATAGTAAAGTTAATTCTAGATTTACCTTATATACGACACCAAAACCTCCTTCTCCTATTTTATTTGCTTCAGAGAAGTTCTTTGTTGCATTTTGTAAGGTTATCAATCCAAATTTCATAGGAGTCTCCACAACGCCAATTTCATTGTCCGGGTTAGCTTCTTCCCCAACTTCACATAAAAACCAAAAATGATCTTAAATTTTGATGAGATTCTAC
>CM008334.1:5706272-5721359 GCA_002525835.2 Ipomoea batatas | reverse complement strand
CCAATGTCATTTGGTTGGTTATAGTGTTCTTGTCAAATCGTTACTTATAAGTGATCGGAACAAATTCTAAATGGTACAAAACTCGTGTTTTTGGTTGACTAATAAAAATTGCAGAGGAGTCTGGCAAGAAAAGGGTCAGTGAAGAAAACCAATCATCAAAATGCAACCAATGAGAATTCCATCATCGCATCTTCATCATCACCAAGAGGTTAAACTTTTTTTTTTTTCTTTTACCATGAATGATTGTGTTTCTACTTTAATTATTTACAACTTGTGTTACAAGACTCCTCAAGAGAAAAACATATTTTGTCTGTATGACTTAACTTATGGTCGATATATATCTTACTATTATAAAACTGTACCAAATTTGTTCTAAATTACATACATTAGCAATCTACTTAGCTTGTTGATTTTAGTGGTGTGGATATTGATGTATAAATATTGATGAATTCCTTAATTATGATTTTAGAGGTACCCATGCATGAGAAGTCGGTAATGAAGATAATATTGTTTGAATTGATTTTTTTTTTTAAATGTATATTCTGTATGGAATTTTTTATTTGCAGCTGCTTCGCACGTGACTGCGGGGGCGGCCGCCGATTCCCCTGCGGCTGCTCTGCAACCCCTTAATCAGATAACCGTCGTTACTGGCGGCGACATTATCAGTTCCTCCCCGACTGAAAGAAGAATCGGTGACAAGAAGTTTGGTTTCTGGCGCCTTCCGTCCTCTTCTTGGACCCTTCATCCCAGAAGGATCCTCCTCTTCTTTGCCTCCTTGTAAGTTTCACCATATTTAATTTGCAGATCTAATAATTAATTAATGTGCTTTTTTTTTTGAAAAGAATTAATTAATGTGCTTAGTAAGTTAGTATTGTGCATAAAAAAGAATATATGTAATTATATACAATTAATTTAAACTTTTTAATAAAAGAAACGCGATTCTTTAATAGTCTGAAAAGTATCAATGATCTTGTTTGAGGTAAAGTTGCCCGATCAGAGTAGAGATATATTAATTGAAAAATATTACTTGGACTTTTAAATTATACTTTCTACACTTTCTACTTTTACTTTTTCACACAAAAGTTTGATGTTTACACTTTTATCTTATCTTGCCACGTCAGGAAGTAAAAGTAAGGGAGTAGAAAATGAAAGTCCATGTAATAGAACTCATATTGATTAAATTTTGAAATTGTTGACAGGTCAAGCATGGGAACCATTTTATTGATATATTTCACACTATCCATTGGCACCAAGCTTGGTGGAGATGAAACTGCTCTTAATTAAGAATAGAATGTTGGTCGATCTGTGCCGTAAATCTAAACCAACTTATGTACACATTATACATATATCGAACATATACCTATGTAGGGATGGAGCCAAAAAACTCGAGTGGAGACAATATAATATGTAGAAAAAGTTTATCGTGTTAGTCAACATTATAATTAATCGTACTCAATTATTATATATACCATACATATTGATAATGAGTTTTAATTATACTCGTGTAATAAAGTATGAAATCTCTATATATATATAAAGGGAGCCGGCTTTTAGCCAATGAATGGCTGACATCTTTCAGTTTGGATGAAACGTTGCCGTTTCCCTTTATTTTTTGTTGACCAGTCTGAAAAGTCAAATTCTCACTTTCCCGCTCATTATTTTTGTAATTGTAGCCTGAATTTTAGGGGATGGCCTCTTCCATAGAGTTGGTAGTGTAATTGGTTTAGGTTTAGGTTGCGTGTGGTTATGGGCTGCGCAGGGTATGGTATTTGTTTACAAGTACAAAGATTTTGAATTTTTTTTTTCTTCTACACAGCTGCATCATTGCTTATAAATACCTGCACCGCCCACCTATTCTACCACAAAGCTTTGAGAATTTACAATATTAGAATACAAGTTGGACACCTTTGGATACTCTCTGAAATTAGCTTACAAATTATATTACAGCTTGCTGTTCTCTTTGTTGAACTTGTGGGATGGCTGGGCAGTTTATTGTTGGTGTGGAGCTTCACCCTCAGCAGTCCTTGAGAGCTATAAAGTTGCATGTGTCCACAATTACTTTGTCACTGAAAACAAAGGAGAGAAAATTGTAAGAAGTCAAGAGTGTGTGTTTCATGATCCACAGGTTATTTTCCTTTCATTTACTAGCATCCTATGTTTCTTTATTCTTCTTTATCAAACTTCTTATCTAATTGTGATGTAAGGGTTGCACTGCTTTTTTAAAATGCTTACTTATTAGTAATTCAGTAAATTTTTTGGTGTTTAAAAATGCACAGATGAGGCAGTAAAATAACATAATTTTCAGATTACTTACAAATTGGAAATTATAGAAAATTACTGTTTATATTAAGTGTATAAATTAAGTCAAAGTACATACAAAACATGATTTTTTGCATACAGATTATTTTTGCCCGTATTTTTTTCTGTTTCTATATTTAGTTTATATACTTCCAAGGTTTTTAGCAGTTATATATGAACAAATAATGAGAAAAATAGCTTAATAATGAAAAAAAATTCCATTAAGAGATAGAAATAACAGATTAGGTTTTACCTTTGGGTTATTGTACTCTGAATGGTAATTGATGTGCGCAATTCTTTCTTCTACGATGGCTTTCCATAATGTCGTTTGTTGTCTTTTTTTTTTTCTCGCAAGATTTGTCGATTAGGGTTTGTTGATTTCTCTCCACGGCGTACCGATTAAGTCTAAGGATTTGAATAAATGGGAATCTAAGGTTTTTGTGAGAATGGCGAGGGTGTAGATTTGTAGAAAAAGGTAGATCTGAAGTTCTTTAGGTTTGATTGGAACGGATATTTTGCATATGGATGATAGGGTTTTGGGGGTTTTCCTTTGATTCGGTGGATATTATGGTAGACAGGTTGTTCGTGCTCAGAGAAGCCATTATTGACGGGTTTGAATAGGGTCAAAGATGATGAAGTTTGTGTGTCGTGTTGTGAGCTCTGGATTTGGGGGTGAAGTTTCCAGAAATGTTAGAGGTTGGAGAGGACAGAGTCGCGAAACGTACGTGCCTACGTGGTGTTTGGACCCGGATTTTTTGGTTTTATATTTGATTTTTTTATTAATATAAAAATGATAACATTTGTGGGCTTTGTATTTTCTTTGGGTTAGATATATTATTGGGCCTTACATTATACGGAGTATATGTTACTGATATCAGTTTTGGGCTTCCGATGGAATTCTTTATATAAAATCTGACACATATATGAACAAAGAATATATATATATATATTGCCCGTGCATCGCACGGGTGGAGTACTAGTATGATGTAAGATTTGAGGGACACAATATCTCATTTATAGAAAGTATAGCTAGAAAATCTTAAATCGATTTTATAATATTGGTTTTCTTATTACTTTGGAGATCACTTTCTTTATGTTTTAGAATATCAACTTGCGAGCAAACCCAACTGAGTTAGTCGAATAGTTGTATTAGTAACCACAAAATTTCATGTTTGACTCCTTGTGGAAGCTACGCATTGACATTCTCAATTTGAGCCGGTCAGCTATGACAATCTTTTACCTCATAGTCATTTGCCAGCTAGGGTCATAAAGTGCATTTTACCCAAAGCGCATTTGGAGTAGTTGTTGGGAAATGAATTTATTTTTCATATTTAGCCATAGTTCTTATTAGTAGTTTGGACGATATAAATATCTTGAAAAATAGTCTATAATAAACGCATTCTTATTGATAAAGAGCATTAGAAGGTTCTTCATCCTCAAAGCAATAATACACTATTTTCCAAGTCTTTTAAAGATTGTTCACTTTATTTTTCAATCGATTATATTGACCCGTCGTCAACTGCTTACCTAATAAAATTAACTCGAAAATGATAATGCTGGAATAAATGGAGCAGATTATGGCAGTGGAAAAGAAAAAGAAAAAAATAATATATATTGTTGTGGTTTATGTTGTAATGAATGTGTGGCCTAATTTTCTAACATGATTTGGAAGAAATTAAAGTAGAGGGTCAAACACAAACACCTTAGAGTTTGGAAAAGGACAATTGCCAAATCAACAATCTATTGGAGGTTCCTACATTAAATTGTACTATGTAGTTTTGCCTCTACTATATAAAAGAAAAATGTATTTATAGGCCAGGGATGATGAGAAATATATAAGCTAGAATTTATATGTTATTGTATGCTTAATAAAATTGTGCATATATACACATGATTATTTTAAATGTGAAAGTTACTCTTCTCTCTTTCTTATCAACATCCTTTTGGTTGAATTCATCGTACATGATCTTCTTAGTACCATTTATGTGTAATTTGCAAATTACTATACAAAAGTGAGATTTGCTCAATATACACTCTCAATTAATGAAGGTTAGTTTCTCTCGTTAAACAAACCAAAAAAAAAAACTTATTTCAAATATGATCATCACATATATGAAACCGTCATGCTAAGATTTAAACGGACAAATATTTATTTTTAATCATTTCGTTATTATTTTAAGATAATTAATTTTAGGTTATATATTAATGCGACAAGGAAAAGTGAGAGTGGTGGACTATAATAATGGCAGTCAAACATCCAAATTCAGCTCTAAAACGAGTGATTAAATATGTGGAACATGATTTTCATACTTCAATTATATAAATTTAATTTGTGTCAACATTCTTTATTTGATTAAATATATTACATATAATACATTTTTTAATATAATTTATGAACTATTACATACAAAAAAATAAATTTTATTCAATATACATTTTCAGATAATAGTTACGAATTTCTATCGTCATACCAAAAAATAAAAAATTCAAATAAATTCAAATTCAATCCTATAGGCTTTAGCTATCATAGTCTTCATTTCACTACTTAAACCGCACGTTAATTCAACCACTCAGTAATTCATTCCACTTTCCACCTTCTATGGTATAATTTGATTGTATAAGTTTTTTAGTTCGTTTTCCTAACACCCAAAGTTTATATTTAATTCATTTTTTTTTGTACATTTGATGAGGACCGACGGAATGTTTAAATCTCTAGGCCAGTTGTCCTACTTAAAGAGTTGCTTACAATATAATTAAGCGAATGGATTAGTCACTGCATTCGACGGTGAAAATCCTGACAAAAAAATAATTAACTTATTAAATATAAATATTCATTACATTTGGAGTGCAAGATTTTAAAACAATAATTGAATTACACAAACAAAAAAGCAATACAATAAAAGAAAATTACACTTTTAATTCCTAAATTATTATAAAATAATAGCACATACATTTAGTCATTGAATTGAATTATAATCCTGACAACTTTTAGTTCTCGAGTTATCAACAACGTATTAATTTTAATCCATCTATTAACATTTATGTTAAATTTTACTGTCACTTTTAAGAAACTATAGTTAAGCGCAACTAATAGAAAAATTTCACTTCTCTTCAACCATCTAAATTGTATTCAAATTTCAAGACTTTGTGACTATAAATTCATACTAATGGTCTTTGTAACACAATTTTCTGCTAAAATGGTGAGGTAAAATGATCTACAATTCTGGCAATTAAGTTATAGAGTTTGAGTTCTTCTCAAAAAAAAAAAAAGTTATAGAGTTTGAGTGTAATTTCGAGAGCAAATGAGTAATAGAAACTAAAGTTTCATTGCTAGTCCTAATCAATTAGGATTTTTTAAAAAAGAGTATATTTTAATAGACATGTTAACAAAATGACCAAAAAAGCCACTTTGTTGATATCACTAAATGTTAACAATTTTTTTTTTTTGTAGGTGTCATATTATTGTAAAACTTGTCTTGTTTTTATTGCGATTATACGGATAAGGACTCAAAGGCTATGGTACAAAAATTGTGCATGGGTGGTCTATTTTGACAAAATTGATAATCAAATGCAGCCCTAAAGTGGCTTCCCCCACCTTTGGAAAAAACAAACATGCATGAATACTATGTAAAAGAAAAAAAAAATCCAAAAGTTTATAATGTACTATTGATTCATCAATTGTTCTTTGCTTGGCCTTTTTCTTTCAAGACGTGGACTAATTGCCATCAAAGAGAAGACTTGGTCTTCTCCTATAATTGTCATTTCACACCTACTCAAACAATAATTCATTTGTCTTTCTAGTGGATAAATTTATATAGTGACGCGTTTACGTTAGTTGATTTTACCATTTTAACAGTTGACGATAGATCAACACAATTGGTCAAAAATGAAATAAAAAGGTTTAGGAGTATTGGACAATAAAATGTTGTTATTATTTTTCAAAAATAGGGGAATGTGAGCCCGTTACAAGTCTTTTTTCGAGGTATTTATACAACTCAATTTACCCATTAAGGTATTCCACCTAATTAAATTAGGAAAGTAAATGTAAATCTCATAAATCATGGGCCATTAATTATAAATAAGTCCCCCAAAATATAAAGAAAGTAATCCCCTTAATGGAGCAATATCCTAAAACTAGACCGGATCCTCTAGGTGCACCTTCCATAAGCTAAGTGAGGTACGTGATGCATTCTCGTCAATCTAGGGCTCAAATGGGCCAATGCCAACAACTTGGACCAAGTCCGGCCATTTAAATCAAGGTTGAATACTAGACCGCTCGTATCTAATCCATCAATGTTGCTTGAAATAGCATATATTTTTACTATGATTTCACTTTTAATACTATTCAACGATAAAATGTTAGGAAAAAGTGTCTAATAGGCTATCAAACTTGTATGGCTCGTGTAATTAGACCATCGAACAAAAAAGTGTGCAATTAGAATATTAAACTTGCAAAAAATGTGCAATTATCATTTTCACATGTTGCTCCAAGTAAAACAAGTTAAATTAATGACTTTGCATTTAATATAATTAATTTTAAAATGTTAATACTTATGTGGTAGTGACATGTCAAGTTATGTATAAAAATTTATTACCTCCTCTTCGTCCAATCTGGACAAAGTGGAGGCAGCCATGGTTGCCCCTTCTTCGTCCTGAACCCCAATTTTTTATTTTTTGTTTTTTGTTTTTGTTTTTTTTCAAAATCCCCTCCTTCGTCTTGGATGAAGGAGGCTCCTTTTTTGAAAAAAAAAAATAAAAAATTATTTAAATAAAAATTAATATTATATTATATTTGTTAAATAATTAAAGAAAAATTTATTTTATTTTTCATGTGGCATACTAAATCAAAAGTTTACCGGCAACTTGTTACTTACCTACTAATAATGCTAATTGCACACATTTTTAATGTTAAATGGTATAATTACACGCTTTTTTATTCCATGATCTAATTACACAAATCATACAAGTTCGATGACCTATTTGACACTTTTTTCAAAATATTACAAGACATTAAATGATTTTCTTTTTCATGTGTATACGAACACTATATTGAATGTTTGGTTCTAAACACGTGTTAATGTAGAAGAAAGTTATGATAATTGTTGGTAAGGATAATCTCCAAAAGATCATGATGTATATTGAAAATGTCTCTCTTGGAGTCATTTTAGGGTTATGAAGGTAGAACAAGTCAAAATAATAGAGACAACATATATGTCAATTCTTTACTTATATTTTGGTTGTGAGTTAAGTGTCATGAATCCAATCAACATCTAATAAAGTGTGCTCTTTAGGTCGAAATAGCAACAGTGGAATACAAAGCACACACAATTTGGGGTGTTGACTTGATTAATTTTAAAAGGGTTACATAATTTTTTAATGCTGATTATTAAATCAAAATACCTATTTTTGAAATAAATAATTGACTGAATTAACTAAAATTCACACAAAGAGTGACCAGTGTAAGTATCAGTGTAAGTATTTTGGACTTACATATGTTAAGGTTAAATAATGGACTAAAAACAAATGTGTCAGACAATGGAGCTCTCAAAAAATTTTATGTCCGGAAAGAGTTAGGGTAACAAATTTGTTGGTCTCTTTACTAATCTCGGGCAGACTAGTGTTTTGGGACACTAATGCTTGTTTGAGTGCTAAATGGTATAATGGACCAGTGCTGGTTGGATAATAGACCAAAAGAAGAAGATTTTTGAACAAAATGGAATGATGAGTTATATATGCACATAATATTATTAGATTTTTGGGGTGAATTTTTTATTAATTTAAAACATAAATTTCAAATCAAATTAACTAATAATCAAAATTTTAAAAAATTACAAATTCAAACCAAAATTAATTTGATTAACTTTTTTATCAAATTAATTTCTAATTTAACCTGTAAATTGAAGCAAATTTAAATAGTAAAACTCTCATCACTGATATTATTATTATTTTTTAAAGCAAATTTTATCATCAAGTCCTTTCTTGTGTAGTTGTGACTTGTGTGTGAGTCTACTTCTGGTCTTGAGTTGGTGGGCAGAGCAGTTTGGTGGGGTTTTGTGAAATAATTATTGTTCACTTTATGTCTTTATCCTCATAGTTTTTTTTCTTTCTTTCTTTATCTCTTTCAAATGAAAACGCATTAAGTAATTTTATTATTATTATTATTATTATTATTATTATTATTATTTAAAAAAAAAAAAAACATGAACAACAACTAGAAGCTGTCCTCTTTTGACAAAGATGGAATAATATGACATAAAAGTAGTTAAAAAGATTTTCTTTATTGCTGCTCTAACACTTGTTTCCTCAACCACTCATTAATTTTCTTAATCTTACGTAAGTATGTCAACTCTCTGACCACTAATAAAAATAACAATAATATTAACAACAACCCTTTATATCATGATCAAATAAGAAATTAATTATTTTAATTATGAATATGATAATATTATGCAAGCTAAGGTGATAAGCATACAACATATAATATATGGACATGTAATTTGATTATCAACTTAAACTTTAACTTTTAGTTAAAAGTAAAACATATTTTAAGTTGAAACCTTTCTGTTAACATATTGGTTGGTACATAAAAAAGCATACAATTGGGGTGCAATTCTTTATTTCCCTGTGATGTTTTCTTCTTCTTCTTCTATTTATTATTTATTATTATTTTTCTTTCGTACAATGATCTCCTCTTTCATTTCCAGATGTTTTCGGACTTTAAAATATTGTCAGCTGCTAAATCTTGTCAAACCTGAAAGGCTGTGAAGGCCATAAAACGCATGCATCATGTTCTGTGCAAAAAAAAAAAAAAAAAACAGTTAGCTTGATATTTATAAAATTTTAAATTTAATTTTTCATGAGAACTGTTTAATAGTGTTCTTAATTTGAATGATCAGATAATCTAAACTGATTTATCTCATTGTGATTCTTTGTTAGCTAAGGTGACCAGATTGACATCACTCAAAACAAATTTTCGAATTGTGGTCCTAGGCTTTCTCGTAAATTAAAGAATAAAAAACATTGAAGTACACGCCAGATAGAATGGCAGAGGAAGAAAATGAATAGTGTTGGGGGCATGACAGATCACAGATATACTACAAGTCTAATAACATTTAATTCCTTGGATCATTGTGTTTTTCCCCTTTTACTTCATGGAAGCTTTTTTGAACATGGCTTGCTTCTAAGCAATTGGTTTTTTTTCCATACGTAATCATCATTGTGTCGGAGCTTTCATGAACGAACCCTTTTTTTTGTTCTGTTATTTATTTGTTTGTTTAGGTTTGATCCAAACACGACATTGACTTAGGATGTGTTTGGTCCAGCACAGAGTTTATTTGGCATTTGCCAGATCAAATCCAGCCTCATAAGTCATAACATCGGTCCAACCATATAGTTTTGGGTCCTCTTATATGTCCTTAAATTTGTTGTTTGTTTAAGTAGTTTAAGGTAAATAGTTTTCCTTTTTTATATTGTATATTGTATGTATAGATGCTTTAGGCATTGGCTATTGCACAAGTCAAGGTTGTCGATCGGTTAGGTATTGTTTAAAAGTTATTAGAGAATTGTTGGGTAGGGATTGAGATGCAATACGTTACTACAGGTGCGCGTAAAAAATTACCACACCACACAAGCAGCAATACACATGCAAGATTTTCTTTTCCTTTCCCTCTATAATATTTCAAATGCTCTAAAAGAGTTGGTATTTAAAAGGAGGGAAAAGTTCTCTAATGAAAGCAATGTGGGACAAGAGTTAATGGGAAACTACACATATTTGAATGCTATATCCAACACATTCATTATACAAGCTGAGTGGTTAGCACAATTGATCGGTTAGGTATTGCTCAAAGGAATTAGAGAATTACTAAGTAGGGATTAGAACTTTAGAAGTGTAGTGTAACTATGTAAGCCGTGTTCATCATAAGACAAACATGTGTGTTAATTGGATAATAACAAAGTTTGGTCATCAACTAGTTTGGTTTTGGTTTTCGTCATCTTTTGGTGACAAATTGTATTAATATGGCACTTTCATGTTTCATAGTTTTTATCCTCTTTTAATGACAAATTGTATTATTATGATACTTTTAAATTTCATGATTTTTGTCCTCTTTTGACGGCAAACAATGTTAGTATGACACTTTCACATTCCGTGTAATTCTATTTGTTTGTTTTCTACTATAAAAAGGAACAATTTTTAGTTAAGTCTAGCAAAAACTAAACAGGACAATGAACTGTCAACAGTTAATGACAATGTTAGTTTGATCTTAGATTTGGGTTTTACAAATGATTCAAAGTGGAGAACATAACAGACAACAAGAATTTCTGAGTTTAACTATACAAGAATAAACACCAAGTGAACCATGATATTCAAATGTCTCCTGGTTTCTATATTGCAAGTTGCAACAGAAGACCACTTAGCATTATCCATGAAGGAGGAAAACAATTTCAGAAGTGATTATTGCCTATATAAGGATGTTTTTTTCAATATTTTTTTACAATAGTAGTGGACATACAAGAAAGCCCAGTGACATTGGAAAACAATAAAGCTATAGACATAGTTATACAAGAATCTGAGTGACATTAATCACAGTTGTGCCACAGACCAGACAGTAGACCTGCCTTCATCAATCTACTCAAAACCTTAGGATGCATAATCTCATCCTGCATTCATCAACCCAGAAGCTGGGATTCCTTGTTTCTTAAACCATTCGGGCATATGAAACCTTTCGTAGAGCGCCGGTCTGACGTCCTTCTGTTGAGAGAGGTGGTTCAGAAGAGGAAGTATGACTTCCAGGAGCTGGAAATAAGCAAGAACAACTTATCAGAGCCCTCGAGGGGAATAAGAATAACCTAGTATTTTGAAGATGTGTGGTTTTTGTTTTTGTGTGTGTGTGTGTGTTTTTTATTCTAGGTAACGAGGGAAACCTGCAGCACTATCCGAAAGTGTGGACTAGATAAATTCTGCCTTATGACTACAAGGAGGTAAACCAGCTTAGGTTGCCCATAGCTAACTGGCTCAAACCAGGAAGACCAATGGGCCGCTCCAACTGGGAGTCGAATTTGTAACCTTGTGGTTACTGAGTCTACAACCTGACCAATTTTTTTGTTTGTGTTTTTGACATACCTGATGGTCATGCGGTTGCCCGGGAGAGAATGGAATGCATGGAATCCCATTTAGTGGTTGCAGCAAGAAACTAAAGGGGTTGTTATCAACAATAACAATTCTGCATAAATCCTTCGATATGCTACACAGATCCTTCACATGTTCTCGGTATTCCCTGTGATATGGCACGCATAGCGTCAGAGACGATCAACCATCAGTGTTAACGATATAACAACACCACTCAAATAAAAACACGAAAAAAGAATCAGCAAAAACAAAAGCGGGTATGAAAAGGCCAGCAAGGATGATTTCTATGGACAACTAAAGTCTTATAAGTTATAAACAAAAGACGCCACTTTATATCAGGGAATTGGGGCTGTTATATAATGTCGATAAACTCTACATTGAAGAACTAGCTTCAGGAATACAGAGTAGGTCATTACCGAGCACAAAATTCCTAGCATGATTGAAATTCGAGATGACTGACAGAAAAGTTCAATTCGGTGCTCTACATCACTCATTGTTCTGCTAAACAAAGGATTCCTAGTTAGAAAGCAGACCTGCAATGAACCGTAACTTCCATTGTCAGGTTCGCTTCATCTCACCCGAGACTTACAAAGTCCCGACAGCAGTTCATGGAAAACGCAGTACACTGTTGATTTTCCATAGAGAAAATGATAAAGGAAAACTTTAGAGGAAATACTCTCTATCGGGTGTATATCCTGCACATGAATATATAGGTGTATGAACATATAACGAGCTACCATGTCAAGGCTATGTTCGTACAGACAGCAAGTCAGTTCATTTTCCTCGAGAAAAAAAATGGCCTTTGGAAAAAAGGAAAATTGAAAAAGAAAAAAAATGTGCCTGTTTAGTTTGAATAGTTTCAAGTTATATTTATTCATTCATTCATTTCTTCTAGTGTAATATTTTTTCTCATTTCCCATTGCAGTGTTTTAGTTTCGAGTTATTGTCTCAATGACAACACGAAGGGAAGAAAACCGAGACTTTTCTAACTGCAGAAATTGCTAAACAGGAACGACGATATTGAATTAAATCAAGATACAAGAGGCGAGCAGCAGAACAGCTATACTTACGTCCTGGTTGTAGAAGGCCTGTAAAGTCTAAGAATGAATCGATTTTCAGTATCGATTTTGTCAACAAGCGGCCTCGCATAGCCTGCAGAAACACAATAACCGTAGCTGAAACCATATGTAGACGAATCGAAGTATTTAGTTCAAAGAAAGGGTGATCAAATCAAAAGAAAGGTACCTTCAAGCCCTGCAGTAAACAACACGAGGTCAGCAAACTCGCTAAGTTGTTTTAGAAATTGGTGCAGCCCAGGCCGTTCAAACACAGTCACATAGTTGATCTTAGGTTTGCCATCACAATCCTTAATTCCCACAAAAAAAACACATTAAACAGTAGTTCCAGAAAAATCTCTTGCCAATAATAATGTAATTTAGAATTTAGAATTTAGAAACTGGTGAGCTGTCACCTTCTCTGAAGATATGCACTCTAGCTCAAACCAATCCAGCCCAGCCTCAGTTGCCTGAGTGCGTATTACAGGTGGCAAGCTCGATGTCTCATAAGCACAAACCAAAGTCTCATCCAAGTCCAGAACAACCTGCGCCCAGCACAAACCTTAAAACCTCACCTTAAAAACCAGTCCTAGTACCACTATTGTTGTGCATATAATATATAAAGATAAATGTGCAATCCAACTATCAGCTTAAACTTTTAGTTGAGATAGAACACATGTTTCAATTTGGTATCTGAACTAACTTCATGCCAAAGGTCATGACTATGGCTTGGAGCAAATCAAAAAAGTAATCAGTCCATACATGTGAGGAGCGTGTTGAGCATATAATATATAAGCAGAAATGAGATCAATAAATTCTCCAACAAAACTGGACACTACAGAAGCATATATTTATAATAAAGCAGAAGAGGACTATACTATACTATACTATACCGTGAGTCTAGGCAGACGAAGCTCGTCGACGGTTCCAGCGCCGATTTGCGCGGCTGCGGAGGGCGGCGCCGCCTGAGACTCGGGGAGCTCGACGACCGGGAGAGGCTTGAATTGCGGAGAAGGAGGGGAGAGGGAGGAGAAGAGCTGAGTCAAAGACGGCGTGCCTTTGATGATCTGAACGAAGATCTGGAAGAAGAAGGCGAGCCAGTTGAGGAGCGTGCGCCACACTTGCAGCGTCTTGGGGGCGTATACTTCCGATGCCTGCGCCGCCGGCAGCTCCGCCATGAAAGTCGCCGGAAACTCTGTGTGGTGCGTACGCAGTTAACGTGTGTGCAGTGGCGAGTGACGCAGTTATTTGGATTTGTTAATCACAATCGAAATTGCAATTTTATTTTTTCCATAATTTCTATGCTTTCCCTCCCAATAATCGTTGATCTTTGGTCTGTGAACAATATAGTATGATGATTATAAACATGGAACATAAATAATAAATAATAGTAATAATAATAATGACAAAAATAAAAAATAGAAAAGAGGCTGTCGTGGGAGTTGTGGTCAAGGTGGTACTTCGACGAAGTCTGGTCTTAGTAAGGGAGCGAGGTGGTCGTGGCCCACGCTGTACAGGAAGCGAGTGGACTTCACGCAGTTGGATGCATTGGGGCCTACTCTTTTTTTCTTTTCTTTTTTCATTTTATTACATTAAATTTTCTAATTTTTTTTACGCGGAATGAGATAAATCGCGAGTACGTCGTTTTTTTTGAGTAACAAAAAAATTTACAATGAGTACTCAAACGTATGCATTAAGTAAATCACATCTCATAACAATAGTCGATAAAGGATTACAATGAAATAAACCAGCCTATGTTGCACATACTAAGGAGGTCAATATGCTACTTATTTTGAGAGTCAAACATGAAACCTTATAGTTAATAAATTAACCGTTCAATCAACTTAATTAGAATTGCCCCATTAGTCATCATTTTTCCGCTTTACTTGTACACTATGCACACCCTACCCTGCAATTGAAACAATACTTTTAAGATAACTATTGAACAGTTGAACTAAATTTCGGGAGCTCTTTTTTTTCTTTTTTTCTTTTTTAGTTAAATTAGTGGTGAATTTAAATTGATTTTGGATTTTAAAAAATAAAAATAAAAAAATTGGCAATTATGCCCAACAAAGAAAAGAGCACCCACATTCTTCCGACAAAAAGCAACAAAGTTAAAAGGATTCGCATCGGATCTGCCAAAATGAGAGCCATTAACCATATTCTTCATCATCAAACATAGAAAATGTGTTCATGACATACATAGAAAATGTGTTCATGACATTGATTTAGTAGATAATAAATTTTACTTAATTAGTGATATGATGGGTCGATTTCGTTATTAACATTGTGAATTTAGGTTTAGATAAGATTTACTTTGTTTAAAAGTGTACAGTTTTGTGTTGAATTGTGAAATTATATTACCTTAATTTACTTTTTTCAGTGGTTTAGAAACGGGTCCTTAGTTCAGGATATAGTTTGGCGAAGTCGAAAATTTTAGATTATTAAAAAAATATTAACAAAATGTTAGTATCTACTGCAAGACTTCGATCCCAATTAATGATTAACTTATATTTATTTAAATCGTACAAAGAGGAACATGTGACATGAATGGAATTTTGAGATGCAGTGGTACCCAATGACAGTAAAAAGAAAACAAAAAAGTCG